>APFE030268359.1:0-10447 GCA_000404065.3 Pinus taeda | reverse complement strand
AGAGGCGAGGTTTAGATATTGATGGATCATTACTAGCTACTAGTTTGTTATGTGGATAGAGTGGATTTGGCTTTTAGGAGATTGAATTGCACTACAACTTGTTCTCACTTCAGGCTCTATGATGTGCTCATGAAGGCTCCATCTGTTTGCTCTTATGTCATTTTTTAGCCATTGTTGTTGTTTTTTGCATTATGAGCTTTCCAAATTCTTGAGGTAGTTTGCGTTGTTGAGGATATTTTTGATCTCTTTCATTTTGTGTTTCTTGATTTTCTTTAGATGTTGATGGGCCCTTCTTGTTCTCTAGGGTATTTGTTCTCATATTTCGTATTTTTGGGATGTCCTCAGTCATGAAGTTTCATACATTATGAGAATTAGTCATTTTTTTTTCACTAGAGTCTTATAGATTTGTAATAGGTCCACTAGTAATTGGTTGCATAGCTTTTCCTGAGTAGTCACTTGTCGTTGGGTTGTTTCATTATGAGCTTTTAAAATTCATGAGATGTTTTTTGTTGTTGCGAATAGTTCTCTTGTCTATCATTGTGTGTTTCTTCTTTTTCTTTAGACATCAATGGGCCATTTCGATTATCTGGGGTACTTCATATTTTCAGGATGCTCTAAGTTATGAAGTTTCATATGTTATGAGAATTGGTCATTTTTTTTCATTAAAGTCTTCTAGATTTATACTGGGTTATCTAGTAATTGGTTGCATAACTTTTTTTGAGTATAGTACTTGGTATTTTGTTTTATTCTTGGGAAAATTTTCATGTTTCATGTTGTTGGGTTATGAGGTCTTCGTTGAAGGACATGAGTCTCCATTTGTCTCTCATGTAAATTTGGTGAGTTATGATTCATTTGTAAAGAGGTTTGTAGATGACTTCTACCGGTATTAGGATTTGCGTGTCATGCTAGTGTCTTTTATCCTTTATATTGTGTTTTTTTAGGTTGTGGCTATCTAGAGCGTTCTTTCTCCTCAACATTGATGCCTCCTCGACAAAAAATTGTGTTTCAGATGGGGAGGAGGTAGAAATGCTTATTTAGGGTAATGGAGGGTCACACCCTTTACCTATGATTCCGTAGCTACATACTTGAATATTAGTCTCCCAAAATTGAGAAAGGAAATATGGGCATTTGAATTTCAAGATGGTATGCAATGACAAACCCATTCAGATACAAAACTAATTGAAGGCATTTCAAAGAGGATTATTGGACTTGGTCTTTGACATAGTAGGAAGAACCAAATTTTCACTTCATTAGATTTGCATTAGAAAATGCTAGCCTTTCTGAGATTGGTCATCAAATATAAGCACACAAAGAATTATAATTTCTTCCCTTTAGTGGAGGATATCAAAGAAATTCTTTGTAATCATAGGTTTTGCATGGGAAACCTTGTTTCTCATTTGGCTTGTGTATAACGTTACATAGTGAGTGATTCTTCCAAGAGTGGAGATCATACATATTCCTCGAGTTCCACTGGTTAAGCATCTAACATAATTACTTCCTCAAAGAATTATTAATGTTACAAAGGGTTTTTCCAGTTGTTTATGTTGGTTGGGCTTACTCAGGTTGTTGTTTTTCAGGTTGGTATGGTTATCAAATGATGATTTCTAGGTAGAAATGTTTTGTTGTTATTTTGGAGGACTGTACTGCTTCAGGCCTTAGCTTCAATAGTGAAATTGTTTGCTATGGAATTATTTTGGGTTTCTCATGTTAAATAATTTGATGTGTTGTAGAGTATCAATGATGCGGTTATTGTTTATTAGGGTATTTGTGATGATGTGGTGTTCTCTTAGCATTGGAAGTGACTTTGTTGACATTTATATTTTCTAGTAATTCTTGGCTAAGAAAACAATGGAACTATGTGTCTATCTTGAATATGGTCTTGGCACATAATCATGTTAAAACTTCGCTCTTTATGTTTCTTTGTTGGTATTATTGTTCAATTTGTGAATTGTAAATGGCGAATGAAAAGAAAACTCATATGAAAACATTTTGAATCGCAAATATAAACATAATTTCATGATTAATATCAAAACTTTACATTTAAAAAAAACCAAAATTACAGTTATATAAAATTTGATATAATCTTATTTTTATAAAATTAAATTATAATGTTGTTGGTTCTATACATGATTTTTTAATAATTTTTTAAGCATAATATTCTTTGATATTAAAATATATAATTTTTAAGTTTAAAAGATAGAAAGTAGCTTTTCTTTTTAGGGAATGAATTTTCGAAACGTGTGTATCACTATTTCTTTTTCATTTTTTAAGGTGGAAAACTATTTTTTTTAAGAAACAATATAACTCCTCAAATCTATTTGTACTCTATTAAAATAGTCTTTTTTAACTCTTATTTTATGTTGAAGCCATTTCAACATTTTTATGAGATATTTTTAGAGATTTTGTATGCACCCTCATTGAATTGAGGTTTTAAAGGATGAGAATGGGAAGTGTGTTGTGCAATTTTATGTTTTAGGATGGAAGAATATTTTAAGGAGTATGTTTATTTTTTAAGTTTATATTAGGATATATATTGTAGATTGTATTGTATTTAGATAATTTTTCAAAATTCAATTATTAGATCTTTAAAAAATATTAAAAATTAATACTTAATATCATTTTAATTATTTATATTTCTTGTAGGAGAGCGGAGGGCGGAGGCGATACGCGGCTAGGGTTTCCTGGGTCGCGAGTTCTCAGCTGACAGTCCCGTGACTGCTTCTGCTGCAGCAGCCTGACCTGGTCTGAGCGGTGGCCAGCGCGCGTCTTGGTCAACCAACGGTCTTCGGTGGGCAGGTAAGTCAGGGTCCTTGAGCATTCTCCCAACTTGTCATTGTTTTGTCCACTTGTTGCTGGCCTGAGTGGAATGGGAGATCCAAGGGGGGGGGGAGAGATCCCCTCCTTCCGTAATGTAGTAATAGGAGAAACAAGTTCAGGCGGAGATCCCCAGGCCGGAAAGGAAACCCAGTTCCCAGTGATGGGTAACCTATGGCAGAAAAAGATGAGAGGAAAATGCCTTCCTAGGTCTCAAAAACAACCAAGGTATGTTGTTCCTAACAACAAACTGGAGGATTATAGCTGTTACATGCGTGATCATGCCATAATATGCCGCTTTGTTGGGTATTGGCCTACTGAGCGGGAGCTCTACAGGTGGATTGATCAACGATGGAAACCCAGAGGCCAGGCTGATCTCAAATTAGGAGCCCAAGGTTTCTTTACTGCAATTTTTTCCAATCTGGAAGACAAAAATAGGATTTTCGAGGAGGGACCTTACTTCTTAAACAATGCTGGATTGTTCATGAAATTCTGGGAAGAGAGGTACAACCCAGAAAAGGAAACTATGATGGATGCTCCGGTCTGGGTTAGATTATTTGGGCTCCCTGATGAGTTCTGGGACCCTGAAATCTTGGAGGGGATTGGCAACACGATAGGGAGCTTCGTCAAAACTGCTGAGATCACAAAAAGAGGTAAGTATAATGCTTACGCGAGGATCTGTGTCTACATAAATCTGGCAGAGCCTCTCCCAAACAATGTTGAGGTCGAGTATCATGATTCAGTCTGGAAACAGCCAATTGACTATGAACATATTCCCTTTCGCTGCCGTATATGCCATGAATATGGCCACCTTTATAGGCAATGCCCTCTGAACAAAGACGAAGAGACTAAGAAGAATCAGGCAACTCATCACCAAAACACGGTAAAGAAGGATGATTCGGAAAGAGGCTTCCAACAGGTAGTAAGGAAGCGAAAACAGAACAAGGAAGGACCGAAAGTCCAAACTCTGAAGAAGTCCAGTCAAACAAGCAACCAAAACCCGTTTGAGGCACTGCAAAACGAAAAAGAAGACTACGAAGTAAATTTGGAAGATGATGAAGATCCGGAGAATACACCCATGGATATCTCAGGGGAAGAAAAAGGAAAAGACCTAAAAAAATCAGGCAAGGAAACACTGGAGGAAAAGGAATCAGAAACAGAACAGGCATCTAGGATGGAAGTGGAAAACCCAATAGAAAACGAAGCTGAAGAGGAAAAAATCATGAGAAAGTTACTCCAAGAATGGAAATACCTAGATCACAGATTCATCCCCGAAAAACAAAAACAACTGTATAAAGAAGTTTTTCAGAAATACAAAGAGAAAAAAGGAGAGCCCCCAGACAGACCAAATACAAATGAAAATGAGCAGGACAATGAAGATAAAGGATTGGGCAATTCTGGCAAAATTAACAGGAAACGAGGCCGGAAAACAATGAGCGAGACGATCCAGACAGTGGGAGAGGTTTTGATAAACTCAGGTAAAGTGATACCTCTGTCGGAGGTATTTTTCCCCTCTTACAAAAAGTTTTAAATGATAGTCATCAGTTGGAATATTAGAGGCCTGAATAGCAGAGGTAAACAGAGACATATAAAGGATAAGCTGAAAAAGGAAAAGCCTAGTATTATGATCTTACAGGAAACAAAAATCTTGGTAACACAGTTAGAAGAAATTGTAGATAAAAGTAATCTTCCATATCAAGTGATGGGGCAAGATGCAATAGGGGCAGCTGGAGGTATTGCACTCTTGTGGAACCCCAATGAAATTATTTTAGACAACTGGTCCTGTATGAATGGATCTATTACTGGCCTAGGTAGGATAGTGGGCTCTACTCAACAGGTGATTATTACAGGAGTTTACGGCCCTCCCTCCCTGGGGAGAAGGGAACAGTTCATAAATAGCCTCAGAACTATCCGCAGACTATATCCAGAAGCGGCTTGGATCATCGGTGGAGACTTCAACCTGATTCGATCCTTGGACGAGAAAAAAGGAGGACTTAGAAGGAGAGATCATTTCATGGACAGCTTCAATGACGTGATCGAAGAACTCAGGCTTGTGGATATTCAAAGTATCAATGGAGTCTACACATGGAACAATAGACGGGGTGGCAAAAACCAAATAGCTTCCAGATTGGATAGATTCCTAGTGTCGGAAGCCATTATGAAGTTGGACGTTTTTGTGGAAGCTAAGATCCTACCATATTTAGGATCTGACCACTGGCCGATACGCTTAGAAATTGACATTAAGAGAATCCAGGGAAAAAGGCCTTTCAGATTGGAAGCCTTTTGGCTAAGGGACCCTGACTTCATCAAGAAAGTTGAGGAATGGTGGGGAAATTGCACCAGTAAAGGCAGAAACAGGATGCATACGTTCCAACTGAAATTGAAATCGCTGAAATCCCAAATTAAAAGATGGAATAAAGAGGTGTTTGGCAATATCCTGGAAGACAAACAAAAACTAGAAAAAGAAATGGAGGATATTCAACAGAAGATAATATTAGAAGGAAGAATAGAAGAAAGCGTCAACAAGGAAGGAATCATTCTTGGCCGCTTAGAAGAACGAAGGAAACAAGAGGAGATCCTTTGGCGCCAAAAATCTAGAATAAAATGGCTAAAGGAAGGGGAAAGAAACACTAAATTCTTCCATCAAGCTATGATCAAACATAGGCAAGGAAACAGGATCCTATCAATTAAAAATAAGAATGGAGAGAGAGTAGTTGAGCAGAATGAAATTGAACAAGTCCTGGTGGATTACCACAAGGAGATCCTGACAGAACCCCAAGTTGATAGAACAAGAGCTATTCAGGAGATTTGTTCAGCTATCCCCCGCTTGGTCTCTGAGGATCAAAACAGAGCTCTCATGAGGGCGGTAACCATAGAGGAGCTGGAGGAAGTTGTGAAATCTATGAAAAAGGGGACTGCTCCAGGTCCGGACGGCTTCACGGTGGATTTCTTCCAAGCGGGCTGGCATTTCCTGGGAAAAGACATTCTAGACTTAGTGGAGGAATCAAGGATTAATCAAAAGGTATGGCCTGCTCTCAATTCTACCTTTTTTGCTCTCATACCTAAGGGTAACAACCATGAAGAGGCTAGTGGCTTCAGGCCTATAGCCTTGTGTAATGTTATTTATAAAATGATCACCTCTCTGATTGCCAAAAGACTAAAGCCTCTCCTGGGTAATTTAATCTCGGCCGAACAAACTGGGTTTGTCGAAGGCAGGCAGATTCTTGACGGTCTTGTTGTTACTCAGGAGGTTATACACTCCCTAAAAGTCAAAAAACAAAAAGGAATGATGATCAAATTGGACTTATCGAAAGCCTATGATAGATTAAATTGGAAATATTTGGAAACTGTCCTGGAACGATTTGGCTTCCACCATCGTTGGATTGCCTGGATTCATAACCTGATCTCCTCCCCTCACTTCTCTATTCTGATTAATGGTTGCCCCTCTAAAACTTTCAATGCCTCTAGAGGTATTAGACAGGGAGACCCATTATCCCCTTTTTTATTTATTCTTGCTACTGAGGGCCTTGGTCGCTTCATCAAACAAGAACAATCAGTCAACAGAATTAAAGGACTGAAGATTTGGGGAAACAATTTACCCTTAACCCATCAACAATTTGTGGATGACATAATGTTGTTTGGGGAACCAACGGTTAGAGAAGTCCGTCAACTCAGAAGGATCCTGGACCTGTTTACTGAAGCTTCTGGGTTAGAAATCAACAAAGATAAATCTTGTATCTTTATATTCAACACAATTGACCAGATCAAATTCCACTTAATCAGAATTCTGGGATTCAAAAAAGGGGATTTACCTACCAAATATCTGGGCAATATCCTGGACTATACCTCTAGGAGAATGAAAAATTGGCAAGGAGTGCTGGACAAACTTAACAACAAGGTGGCAAACTGGGCCTTCAGAGTTCTGAATATTGCTGGCAGGATTGTTCTGGCTAAGTCGGTTCTTCAAGCCATCCCTATCTACCCTCTCTCGATTATGGCTGCTCCGCTGGGAGTTTGCGCTAAAATCAGAGAAATCATCCGAAAATTCATATGGAGCAGATCCGATCAGAAGAAAAAATGGGCCTTCGTCTCGTGGAGCCAACTAACTGAAAGAAAAGAAAAAGGTGGGTTAGGCTTAAGGGATCCTGAAACTCTTAACAGGGTCCTGGGTGCCAAGCTGTGGTGGAGATGGCTTAGTGGCGGAAATGATCTTTGGAAAGTCATATGGAGGACTAAATATAGCATGCCTGTCTCTCAGGTTGATATCCTAAAAATTTAGGAGATCCCCAAAGGCTCGGCCATTTGGGAATTAGCCTCTCAAAACCAGGATCTGATTAGCAAACATACCTTCTGGGAAATCCAGGGTGGAGCTGAAGCCAACTTCTGGGGTGATCGATGGCAACAACGCGAAAGCTTGAATAGTATCCAGAACTTCACCCAGATCCATGACAGAGTGGAAGAGAACAGAATTAAAGTAAAGGACTATTGGAAAGGTAATGACATATCGGAGGGATGGAGAGTCTGGGAAGATCCGACAGCTTGGGCTCGAGAGCTCTCTCCAGAGCTTCAAGAGGGGTACAGGAAAGAAATGGGAACTAGAAGAATTAGAGTTCGTCGGGGGAAAGACATCCTCCGATGGGGGAATTCTATGAAGGGGACCTTCACTTCTAAGGAGGCCTATTACCTATTGGTCTCACAGGACAGAGGAGATGGTAATATCGATTGGAATACAATATGGGAGGCTAACTGGTGGTCGAAGGTGACAATCTTTATTTGGCTGGCAACTAAAAACAAAATCTTAACCTGGGATCGCATACAGAAAAAAGGATTTATTGGCCCATCTCGCTGCTCTCTGTGCAACACTGATACGGAAACTAGAGACCACCTGTTTGTCAGCTGTCCCTTCTCAGAGAAACTCTGGCTGCTTGCCACTCGATTGTTCAAAAAACCAGGAATTATCAGTAAGGAATTCAATGATTTAATTTTTAACTGGAATAAGGAACCCTTCGGTTGCCGGGTGATCTAGAGGGCCTGGAATCTTTCCGCCCCCTTCATACTCTGGTTGACATGGAAAGAACGCAACAGGAGGATATTCCAAAATTCCGCCAAAAGTCCGAAGGTAATCTGGGCTCGGGTGTCTGAGAGTATAAGGGAGACCATCTTAGTTAGTAAATGGGCAGACGATGACTGGAAGGCAAATCCAGAGGAGCAAGAAATCCTGAATAAACTAAATCTTAAGCCTGAAATGGTCCACTTCAAAGGCCCAACTAGCCAGGATATGCGATCTCAAAGTCCTGAAGAGTTTAGATATCCCAGAGACCAGTTTGTTAAACTCAATTTTGTCGGGGCCTCGAAAGGGAACCCGGGTGACGCTGGCTTCGGAGGGGTATTCAGAGATAGCAATAGAGGTGTCAGATGGATTTATGCTGAATGGGGAGGCCAAATGACCAATAATGAGGCTGAGTTCTAGGCTCTTCACCATGGCCTACAGATAGCCGTCAGGAATGGTTACTCCAAATTAGAAATTACTGGAGACTCGCAACTTGCGGTGGACATGCTGCGGAGGCTTAACAATGGGCAGGGATGGGAGAAGGTGGCTAAGAGCTGGCGAACTGCCGGAATAGTTAAAGAAATCGCGGAGCTTCTCAAACGTTTCGACTACATAATTATTAGTCATGTCCGTAGAAAAGGGAATCAAGTCGCGGATTGGTTGGCCAATTGGGGCTGCAGAGGACGGGACACCAAAATCGACAGCCAATGGAGGGCAGTGGAAGGAAATGAGGAGTGGAAGGTGCTGGCGGACCTTATCATGGCCGATCATGAAAAAAACCTCCATGCTAATACACGGATCAGTGAGCTGGCCTAGAAGGGGTCGATGGAGTTTTCGGTTGAACAATATGGGGATACCGGGACCTGTAGTGGTCATCATCACGGCACCCAGGTTGATAATCCAAATCCTTGTTGGCAGCACAATGACGGCGGGTGAAGAGGCTAATCAGAAGTACAAACACGATCAGGCAATTAATGTCAGAACTAAGAAAGGCGATGGAGGCGGTGCACCTGACAACACTGCTACGAGGAGTAATAAGGATATGATGGCTGAGAGTAGAGACCTGACGGCGATCTACTGGCTCCTCTTGGAAACCGATCCAATTCGCACCCTCGATGAAAGGCAATTGCATTATAACTATGATAGGAAGATGGTTCTGGCATTCTGCGAGGTCTTAAGGTGGAGAAATTCGGAGGCTCCCATTGAAAGTAGCCAGAACACTGTTACAATTGTGGGCAGACAGAGATATCTTCGGGCCAGACCTCCGGATGGTATGGAGACCAGAGGAAAATTGAAACAAGCAGATTCTCGTCGGCAGGCGAAGGACGATAACAGGAACCAAGATGGCCGCGTCTTTATGTAGGAAGACCCGCCTTTCACTGTGTGGGAGATTGAGGATAATTCAGAGGAGGACAGGCTCCCGGAGTCGACGGGGGTCGGTGAGCGCCATCTCAAAACGGTCACAGCGGATGGGCAAGTTCAGAAACAAACGGACCAACGTAAGTGTCGGGACTCGAAGACTCGCCACAATGGCACGAGAAGATGCTGCTCTCCGCTTCAGGAGGGGGAGGAGGCCCCGAAGGATGACCTGGGTTATTGTGGTATGAGCAGTCGCAGGAGCCCCCAAAAGACCCCAATCGACAAGTCTAAGCAGCAGGCTAAGAATGCTCTGCCTGAGTATCAGAAGACGGGGTGTCGCCGCTCTGACAGAAGGAAGCACAGCATCCCCTCTGACAATGAAGGTGCCCAACCGGGTAAGCGGGGCGAAAGGTAGAATGAACCGGTTAAGGAGGAAGGTGAGTCCTCCAGGTGCTCGGGCAAAGGAAGAAAGCCCAACGAAACCGTCAGTCGCCGCATCCGTCGGGCTGAGCAGGCGTTTATCCATCACTCTCACCCGGGTGTGCGCAGAATTATGGACTTCCTTGAGGAGGAAGCCTTGCAGAACAATTCAGATGAGGAAATGGGTGACGTGGAATTTCTCCTCCACGATCCTGGGCATACCCGTGGTCGGATGTCCCTGATTAAGCAATCTCTGCATATTTACTGGGTTATGAAGGGGCTTCTTGCCAAAGCCATGGAGCATGTGGCCAAAGAAATGGTGGAGCTGGCTCTTGGGGATCAAAAGATTCGCAGGGAGCTTAGTTATCTGCGTATTGCTATGACCAAGCAGGAAGAACAGTTGGACGCCATCCAGAAGATGCTGAACAGAGACCCCCTTGAACCAGAGGAAGCTGCCAACAAGCAGAACGCTGGAGACAATGACTAAGTTGTTCTTATGATTAACTTTTGCTTCTGGTTTTCTGGTTCTAATTCTGTTTATATGCAAGATAGGAACAATCAGGACATTCTGAACGATAGTTCTAGCGTTAGTTTTAAGAAGTTTCAAGACTGTATAGCTCTTATAGCCATGTCTGCTAGGCTGAAGACTTTTTACTTTTGGATTGCTATTAAAAACTTCCGATGGTGTTATGACCCGGTTTCCCCTCGTGGGCGGGCTTATGCTATCCTTTTTGATATTTTGTAAAGCCTGATTGTTTTCAGTAATAGAATGAGTACCCCCTTAGTTTACAAAAAAAAAAAAAA
>APFE030268349.1:8352-42049 GCA_000404065.3 Pinus taeda | reverse complement strand
GATGATAAATTTATGGATGAATAAATTTTAGAGGCTCTTCATAACAATGTATTTCAACACCAAGAAGAAATGCACCAAGAAGAAAGTATAACATCTCATGAAATGCACCATAAAAATCAACAGGGGTTTACTTATGAAAACCATGTTTCATCTTTTGATATAAATGAAAAGATGCAGCAAACTTGCCACTATTTTGATCACAATGAGTATGAAATTGATTGCAAACACCAAGAAGAAGTACTGGAATATAGCTGTTATAACCCTCAGGCAGAAGAAAAGATGGTTCATGTTTGTAATTCCTTGCAGCAGCTTGCATCAAAGAGTGATCTTTATAACGAATAAAAATACATTGTTTGTGGGCATCATGCAGAAAGGCAGTTGGATAGCACATCAAAGGGGTCTTGTGTGGTTGAGAATTAGTGGTCTGAAAATGAAGAGTGTTATGATGATCATTCTTTTCAAAAGGTTTCTATGTCAGAACATAAGGAGAGGGTGTTGCTTCCTTTCTATTGCGTGATTGAGGAAGAGTACACTGTTATTGAAGATCAGTTTGCACAACCAGAAAGTTACGAGAATCATCAATCTTATCTTGTATTCTGAGATCCTATAGCTAAATACATGGAAGAGTTTTACTCTCCAGTGTTTCAGTTTTTCTATGAAGATCAGAGGCAATTTCAGTGGCAGTGGTCATCACAATATCATAGTGGCTCTGAACTCCAATGCAGTCAAAAAACTCAAATATCAGATAAGAAAAATGATTGGCTACATTGGAAATTTCACATTTATTGAGCTGAAAGAAGTTTGAAATGGATAGGGTAGGTAGGTAGGAATATGCAAATAAGCTCAAGGTTGACTGAGCATTTTTCAGTAGATGTAGATTTCTTTCTCCTACAGTGATTGTCAAGCTTAAGCCCGAGGTGAAGGCCCAAGAAACTTGAAGGGGATGCTTGTCAAGCAAATGTCTATTATCATAAAGAATGAAGCATTGAACCTGCGATTTCTTAGTGTACTATAGGAGCACACTATCCCAAGTTGAGCCACTGTTATCACTCAAGGAAAACTTCTAAATTGTTCACATCAGTTCGATTGTTTGTCAAAGGTTATTCTCTGCTCTGTAGTTGGATGGGCCCTTAACAATGGACAAGGAACTGAGATTACTGAGCGTGGAAGACAAGAAAGATTGCATGATATTCATCGTGGTGTTGCCCAAGAGCTGAACCATAACAGGTTAGCTCTTCCAGCAGTTGGGAATGACAACATGATAGTGTGTGAAAACTCTGCATCAAGTGTGGAAGGTGCGAAAGAGTTTGAGGGGGACAACTCAGGAGAGTCTGAAGAGTACATGTTTGTTCTATGCATTGTGTTACTGTTATTTTGGGCATGGCTCACTTTACTTTCCTTCAACTCAGCCTTAGTGGTGGTACCTGTTTCTCTTGGTCGGGCATTGTTTACTTCCATTCCCTAGTTTCCTATTACACATGGGATCAAATGCAATGATCTTTATGCCTTCAACATTGAACGTTATATTATTTGAGCTGTTGTCGCTGGAATTAGATATGCTGTTGATTATCTAAAGTCACATAACTTGTAATATCTTGTTAACCAAGTTTTAATGTGGTCCATGATTGTGGTCTAAGGCTTCATTCTATTGTCTTTGTGGATCTTTGTTATCCCTGATCTTATTGGACTATTATTTGAGCTATTGGTGATAGTGCCTTTGCGTGTACCCATCAATGAAAGTCTGGTGTTCCTTATTTATCAAGATTGGGCGTTGGGACTCATATTTCTCAAGATCTAGACAAGACTGGTAATGCTAGCTCAGATGGCACCGTTGACAGATGGCGTATCAAATTCGACCAAGTCAGAGCAGATAGATTTTCTTGTTTGCGTGGTCTGTGAGTGCTTCAATAAATTATGACACCTATCCTTACGAAGTTTTTGACAGCCCTATGCATTCCTTACGTGTTTTCTCGGGGCCTGTTTCCTCTTTTTGGTTATTCTCTTATCATCAACTCTGCAGTATATCAATTTGCATGGCTAGGATGCCTTACCTTGGGTTTGCTATGGTATTGTATAAAAAGATTTCACTAGTGGTTTATGAAGGAGGCTTATTTTCTAATAGTTTTGGCTTCAAGAAGTTTCACCATGGGTGATACTCTATTGAGCGAATTACTATCGCAAATATTGATACCCATTGCTGCAGTTATTGGAATTGGGTTCGCGCTGCTTCAATGGCTATTGATGTCGCGTGTTAAGGTGGGTCCTGAGAAGGCCTCGTCGCTCAATTATGGAGCGTAATGAGGTTTTGCTTGAGATATAAAAAACTTTTTCCCCAAGTGTGCAGAGATTCAGAACGCCATTTCCCTCGGGGCTACTTCATTTCTGTTTACAGAGCATAAATATCTGGGTATTTTCACTGGATGTTTTGCGCTTCTCATGTTTTTGTTCCTTGGCTCCGTGGAGGGTTTCAACACCCAACACCAATAATGTAACTATGATAAGACAAAGATGTGCAAACCTGCTCTTGCAAATGCATTGTTTAGCACCATAGCCTTCATGCTTGGTGCTTTTATTTCTGTTCTGTCAGGTTATTTTGGAATGAAAATTGCAACATATGCTAATGTAAGAACCACATTGGAAGCCAGGAAAGGTGTTGGGAAGGCCTTCATTACAGCATTTAGGTCTGGGCTGTGATGGGATTCTTGCTTGCTGCCAATGGGCTTTTGGTCCTGTACCTCTCCATTAACGTTTTCAAGCTCTATTATGGAGATGATTTGGAGGGCCTCTTTGAGGAGATCACTAGTTATGGTCTTGGTGGTTCTTATGGTGGAATGTGGGTTGTTTGGATGAGGTTGAAATATTTACATATTGAAATAGGTGCCATAGCTTCATCTGCGCCGATATTGCAGTTTGAAGACATTGTACCATTTGATATATTCTACAACCTGTTGTGGTCAACAACAACCTCCCTCTCTTGTTTGATATTAGCAATAACACCAAGCAAATAGGGGACCCTTAGTAAAAATTCAAACAAACATCTCCATGAACTTTTTAGTTTTTTTCCTTAGAATTTTATCACAGCAAAGAAAAGAAAACGTTTTCTTTTATGGGCATAACAAACTACGAAGGAACGATGCGAAATTCATCGCATCACATTCACCATAAGCACCCTTAAATAAAAAACTTAAGAAATCTCCGACGACCGATGTGCGACATTCCATATCACAACATCGCATAAAGTGGCACACAATAACACAAATCTGCGATCTGCGATGAGCGCAATATTGCGATACCACAATACTAAAATGCAAATCCACGAATCTGCGATCTACGCTCTGCGATGAGCAAGAATCTTTCTCGGCACAGTATTCAAGGAAAGCTGCCCATTAATCAGAATTAAGCGCGCTCCTGCAAAAAGGAAATTAATGATTGTACGAATGGCTGCTTTTCATTTTTCAAAGAGTCAGTTCACTTTGAATGTCATGATTATACACACGCAAGATCTGAAGTTTTCATGTTAGTCTTTATTTCCATTTACTCTTTTCCTTTACGCAAACTATAAAACAGGAAATAACAGGGAGCTATTTTGCAGGAAACATCTAAGGAAAAGGGGAAAGCGCCAATGCTCGGAGAACACAGAAGAGATCTCTTCAGAAACGGGTGCCACATACGATAGCACTACAGATTCCAGAGTATCACTCAATAGATGCTCACGACCGATAGGTCATCTGGAGCTCAGAATCAAAGGCGCACAAAAGCAGCATGATTACAAAGAGACCTGAAACTTACATGCCAGAAAAGCCCAGAATGAAGAACGAAGGCAGTTTTCAATCCAGAGAATTGCTTGGAAAGTAAAGTCTTCTGACTCATCAAGTCGTTCACAAAGACAGAAACCGAAATAGAAAAAGCAGAACCAGTTTGAAGGAAATTTGGGTTATTACCAAGTATACACTCAGTTAGTGGGAGATTCTCTAAAATATCTGATAGTTTACCAAAAAGTGGTGCTAGCCCTTGTTACTTCTATTTTTTTTAGTACACACGAAAGGGGAAGGCAACCAACCGACTCTTCCCAGACAAATGTTGCACGCTTACAGCACTAAGGAGAAAATACAAAAATAGTTAAGAGTCAGATTTAATTTTAGAAATAGCCTGCTTTATCAGAAGGACGGTCATTTGAAAACCGGATCCTAAATTTATGTAATCAAGTTAATTAGTTAGTAGTATTTAAACCCTTCTCAGGCATTTAGAGAAGGGTCTAGAGATTTGTCAAAAACTCTTCCTCAGAACATGCACTTTTGCGCCCTCGGAGGTGGTTTTGATGAATGGATGGATCAAGGCTTATTAATGTTTGCATCTGATATCTGCTACTGATGTTGCACTTCTGTACTCTTAGTAGATGTTAGAACAAGGAGAGATAAATTATTGTTGCTTGAAGCTTATGAGTGGAACCAGTCATAAATGGTACTTTTATCTCTTGACTATTCCTTCTTATGTTCTTTAAGTGATTTATAGTTTCAGTTTTTTATATGTCATTATATGAATGTATGGGTTATAATTTGGCACTTTTGTATGGTGGAGTCATATTGTTTGTATCTGACATATGAATAACTTATTATGCGATATGTTGTTCACAACTGTTTTGCCTAACTTCTTATGCAGAATAGTTTATCTTTAATGATTTCTATTCTTATGATAGCTGAATGATCTTTATTACCAGTTATTGTTCGAAATATTTTTAGATCGCATAATAGAAAATATACACCCCGGGTTAGTGTAGATTAGATGTGTTGTTTCTCACTAGATTACAATAGCATAGAGTTAGTTTAAAGAGTCTGAATTAGATTAGCTTTAAATTCCTCTTAGATCAGCATAGTTCAGACTCTACACACACACACACACCCAAGGTCGGGAAACTGGCCCCGTCATCCCCAGTCGGACCCGCTATACCAAACGGATAAGGAGCTGTCAACCAAGGTCCAGACCGGGTGGGTATCCCCCTTGTTGTTGACCTGATTATCGGGGCTTCAACAGCTTCACAGATCACGCACTACAATCTTTGATCTAACTCCCAGGGTGTTTCATTGGCCCTCATTGTGATTTCCTTGAATCCAAATATTGATTGTGAGTCAAACTTAGGCTTACCAAATTCTTTTTTCAAAGCATCCTGAGTGTCTTCTAATGACGCCAACAAGTTATCAGTGCAATACTTAATGTACCAGGTCAGCGTGCAGTCCTGCAGAGCGGTACCCAACTGCGCCATATTTATATTATCATGCATAATTTTTTGTGCCGTCCACACAGCCTTCTCAACAAACCAAAACTAATCTACATCCTCACTTCCTAGGCCTTTGAAGACTGGAAACCGCATTATATTCGACATGTTGAATGGTGTTGGTGGTGGTGGTGGCGATGTGGGTGACGGTGTGTATTGTGGAGGTGGGGTGGATGGATGATGTGTCCGCAAGAAACCCTGCCTTATTAATTAGACAACACTCCATGGTGAGGCGTGTACCACTCCCTCATCATCCCTTGAAGGAGCTCCAATCAACGGGCTATATTTGGGCCCTATTTTTTCTTGGTTTCTAAAGCTTCATCCACTTCACGTAGATCCAAACATTAAGGTAATGGCATAACCTGCTTTTCACACAAGAGCATCTTAATCCAAGTATTCAAAGATCTTAAATACTTACCTCTTGGTCCCTTCAAGAAGCGTCGCTTTGCTTCATTGTAACTGACCGAGGTATCAACCGCAAAATTTTTCAAAAATATTCCTATGACGTGATTGATCCAGTGGTCAAAAACGTGCGTGATCTTATCCTCAGAAGTTTCCAGCCTCCGTACTAATTCTGGAGTCCACACTATTGGACCATTAAGCCTCCACCTTCCTTGGTCATCTGCTAATTTAGCTATCCACTCGTATAACTCAATCAGGAAGGTGCAGAAGAAAATTTCATGTATCTCAATGTAAAAATACTTTTCCAACCATTGTTCTTTTGACAAGTGTGGATTCATGTTCTCTTGCACCGCGAATTTGTGGATCTTCCTATCCAACCACTCCTCAATTTCCTTCTTGATTAGATTCCAGTGATGCGACATCACACATCTTCTTAATAAGATCCCTGTCCTGGCAACAGAACCATTTGTTGGCTTAGTGGGTCTTGATCAAGGTTTAGAGTTAGTTGCGCCAAAAAAAACCCTACACTACTGGCCCTTTCAGCATCAACCCACATAGTGCGGACTGAAGTCTCACCCAAAGCAGTATGGGGGGATGCCGAAAGCGTTGTTGTAACTAACCAAGGTATCAACCATGAACTTTCTCAACAATATTCCTATGACGCAATCAATCCAATGGTGAACAGCGCACGTGATCTTATCCTCAGAAGTTTCTAGCCTCCGCACTAATTCTGGAGTCCACACTATTGGACCATTAAGCCTCCACCTTCCTTGGTTGTCTACCAATTTAGTTATCCACTCGTACAACTCGATTAGGAAGGTGCAGAGTAAAATTTCATGTATTTCAATGTACAAATACTTGTCCAACCATTGTTCTTTTAACAGGCGTGGATTCATGTTCTCTTGCACCACGAATTTGTGGATCTTCCTATCGAAGCACTCCTCAATTTCCTTCTTGGTTAGATTCCAATGATGCGACATCACACATATTCTTAAGAAGATCCTGCTCCTAGAAACATAACCATTTGTTGGCTTAGTGTGTCCTAATCGAGGTTCAGAGTTAGTTGCACCAAACAAAACCCTACACTACTAGCCCTTTCGGCATCAACCTGCATAGCGTGGACTGAAGTCTCACCCAAAATAGTATGGGGGGATGTTGGAACCAAATTTCCGCATCCAGAGATCAGAGTGATGTCTTTTTATGCCCTAGATCTGCCTCTGCGCAGATCTATAAACCCTTAAGGCTTAGTGTTGTAATTCCCCTCAACTGCCCTCTAGGCCTCCGTGAAGGTCTATGATCAGCTTCTACATACCCTTAATAGATAGATTATCTACTTATACGCATCATAGACTAATATTAGATCAGAATTCACACAGACCTGCTTTAGGGCTTATTAAACTTTAAAAAATGTAGACTTATAATCTTCGTGTAATTACTTAACATTAATTGTGTTCAGTTAATAAGAAGGATCCAATAAATTTGTGCATCAATACATCATTATTTCATAAAGACATTAATTCATCATAGCATATATCGCAATCATACATAACAAAAGTAAAGAGAGAAAACACAAGAATTTATGCAATAGCCTTCTTTATTGATCTTCAATATAGGTTTATAGACAAAACTACCCTGTGCACTCAGTTGTAGGGATCTGCGTACTCAGTTGCAGAGCCTTTTCCCCTCAAAGGCTTACTTCTTGCACTAGACTTCTTCCATCGTACCCATAGACAAAGACATTCTATCCTTCTTAGACTCTCTAAGACACATCTATTTATACAATCCCATGGTCCGCGTACCATGGGTAGATCTCAAAAACTGACTCAAGTTTACATAAACAAGGGTAAAAACCCTTTTTGACTCTTGACTAGCTACGCACTCTGCATCCACAATTCGAGGAGACTTTGCATCTTTTTACATCAAAATTTGGGCTTTTGTCCCAAAACTGACCCAGGGGACCCCATCCCAACACTAAGCCCCAAATGAAGACTTGCCTGCAATCTTGCATAAGATCCGATCCAATGTGTCCCCTTGCTCTCCAATACTAAAAATCATTAGAATACTCAAGTAATAAAGCTTACAAGGCATGGGACCAATGGGGCACTGTATAGTGGCATGCCCTTCCATAGTGATCTTTGGCATGTAAAAGTGTCTCCAAACTCAATAGGGGGTTAACCAAGGACCCTATTAGGTGTTTTCACCTTTAAAGGGGATGACATGTCCATGGTACATCCTTTAAGTAGTAAATGGAAAATGATATAATAATGGAATGGAGTGGGAATTGGGCTAATCATCGAGACCACATGTTAGGGTTCATGAGTAGCTATAATAAGGGAAGCCCACACCTCAGAATATGAGTGTAGTAGGGAGAAATTTGTGATACATAAGTTACCTCGGCATTTGTTTTTCCGTCCTTATTCATATGCCTTTTTCATTTTATTGATTTTTCTTCATAACTACTCGGGGCTCTAGGGGATGAGAGCATGATGTGTAATATGTAGCAATGGATACCCCTTAAGGTGGGGTGGTTCATTGCCCACCAGGGGTTGGGACAACCATGGGTTCCTTAATTATGAAGAGAGCCGATGAGGGATCATAGGAACCAGGGTCATGGCCATGGATAAGGGGTAGAGCTCATGTTTGGATTTTTCCCACATGCTAAATTTGTATGTCCCAACCATCTTTTGCATTTTGTGGTACATTTTCTTTTGAGAGAGGCCAAATAATGTTTTTTCTTTTCTTTTTACCTACATCAGCCTCCAGGGCATCGTTCTAGGCCCAACTCAAGGTGTGGGCAAGGGGAAGGGGAGGCTAATGCTATGTGGACCCAGTGGACACATGTGGACCCATATGGGAAAATAGATGAACAGAGCTGAAAGGAGTGGAATGGGTGTGATGTATGTGGTATCAGGAAGTAGTACCACGCAACCAAAATCAATATTTCTCATTTAATGCCAACCTAAAACCAAAATGGTTAGTAAAGGAGACACGACGGGACAGGGATAAAAGGGTAACCACGAAATCAAGTAGTTGAGACAAGAATACAAACCTAGCCCACTCTTTCCACTAAATCCCCCTACCAATTCATGCCCAAAAGAGTGCCCATGATAAGTAAGGAAAATTACTCAAGTTACTAATGAAAAATCATACCTTTGGGGTTGTGAGGCCCACCTTCAAATATACATTCATAACAGATGGGAAAGGGACCACATAGCTGGCTCAAGTGGTAGAGAAAGTGGCACATAAAGCTATCTGGGGGCTGCAAGGGGTTGTTGGCTACCAACTGAGGACCATCTAGGAGGAAACGTTTCTCCTAGATACACTACCCACAGGTGGTGGGTAACATCTGGCTCTAACTAGGACATCATCTCTCAGGAAGTACGCAAAGCTTCTTGAACAAGAGGTCATGAGAACACTAGCAATATCTTGGTACCATAGACTTGTTACTTTCACATATCAAAGACCAAGGACATGGGAAACATGTTTTTGTGGTGTCTTATGATTACCCATGCTTGGTATTAGGCCACAAAAATCAAGAAGAAACTAATAAAAGTTCAATTTAAATGTAGATGAAACTAATCTATCTTGAAAGTATCATATTATGTTAGTTCTAATGTGAAAATTAGCATGCAATGCATCCTACCCAAACATGCATATAGTAAGTCTAATACTAAGTGTAATCATAAGTTAAATGCAACCAACATATCATCGTATCAATATACATATGCTTGCTAATATGATTACTCATGTAACAAATCCCAAAGCAAATGCAGACACAATCACATGGACAGTTAAGTGGGTGGGAGGTTGGAAAATATGATCTCCGTCAAAGGTCAAAAGAAGCCCTAGGAGCATGAGAATAGTTCAATCTATAAGTGTGGGGTTTTCCCTCTAAGTACACAATAGTGGAATGAACGATCACTCTCAATAACTCTCTATCACAATCGTTATTTATAATATTATGATTTGTAGATGCCACCAGGTCGTGATGAGAGGGGAACGAAGAGTGAGGTAAAGAATGAGTGCAACAAATAGGTTGATCAAGGTGATGGTCACGTTGGAGAGGGGAGGTCATGGAGTGATCTAAATCTTGAGGATATGTCCAAGGGGATAAAGTATAATCAATGAGGGGCTCTTCCCTGACACTTTATTCAGAAGGGGCGAGGTAATCACTTACAAATGACTCAAAGTGATGAACAAGAAGGAAAGATGATGGAGGAGGCGAGTTATTATGTTCAATGGGGCTACTTTCCTAAAAATCATATTTCGTGGGCTTAAATGATTTGAACATATCCCGAGAATCACAAGGAAGGCATGTAGGAGCAAGGGCCCTATCAACTCCCTCATCATTAGTATCAAAGATAGGTTCATCCCAAAAAGGAGAATCAATTACTCCCAGCTGCCCCTTTTCATGCAAGGGAAAATAATGATCCTCCTTGCTAAGGGTATCGATGAATATGTCATGAAAAATAAATGGAAAACCAATGCCAACTTCATCCTCCTTATCAGTGTCATAAATGGGAGCACACTCAAATTGAGGACCAACAATTTCCCATTTATCCTTCTTGATGTGGAATTAATATCCAATGTTATCTTCCAAGGAGCTCATGGGATCACCTTCCTCAAGGTTCTTAGAATGAGAGTCATCAAGAGTAATATCCTTGTGAAAGGTAAGGTCAACCTCAACTTTACTTTCCATAGATTCATCTTCCCTAACACATGTTTTCACAAAATCATCTCCCTTTTCGCCATGCGGTCCCAAGGAGGACTCATCTTTTTGTTCATTATTTAGGTTCCCAAGGTCCTCTCTAACTTATTTAGATTGATTCCATTTCTTAGATTATTATCCTACACATTTGAACCTTTTTTCAATGTCACCTTGATCATCCAATTGATTACCTTTTACGAGGATTTGCAATTGATTATAATATCTGTAATTAATTAGTTCAGTCAGAATATTCAAACCAAAGGTTAAGCTAGACAAGTCAATGAGATGACTAGCATCCTTCTCATAGGTACACCTCATTAAGTCAAGTTGCACTTGTGTTAACCTATGAAACCTGATCATGAGTTCCTTATCCATATCTTCCAATAAATCTTGATAAAATTTTGCATATTTATCCACATTATTTTGAATTTATTGAATGTCTTGGTCATTGAGTTTTGAAAATGTAGAACCAAGATTAATCTCTCTTTTATGATAGTCTATTTTCTTATGATTTTGCATATTAGGATTAAAATGGACTCACCAGGGTGAATTAAAGTGCCTTGATAGATGATTGCTTCACCCTACAAGCATTAACATTCAAGCTCAATGAAGAACTAGAGCTTCGTTCCTCCAATGGAGTCACCAAAAATGATATATCAACATGTCATATGGGGAACAAAACACATTTTTTGTTTTCCCAGCAACGGCGCCAAAATGTAACCACTAAAACTAGCATGGACTGTAAGAGGGGACCCTATAGAACAACTACTAAGTCGAGGGAAACGATGGAGCGATGCCCCACTGTCACCTCAACTAAGGCTCTATAGTCTTTACAGACTATCACCAATGCGATAAGAATCGGTATAAATGGAATCACTAGATGAATGAGTCAATGAAAGGATGAGGAGTGAATCCTAAGGCCCATTCATAAGAGAGACTCAATTGTGTGGTTTGCTTGCTTGAGAAGCAAGGTATAAGGCTCCTTAGGAACAGCCAAGGGGATTTCAATATCTAGGATTTGAGGATAAGACTTGTAAGGAAGATAACTAGTCCTAGAAATCCTTGTGAAAACTTGGTTTGCAAGTGTTCTTTGTGAAATTAACTCTAATAGGTTGTGGGACCACACAGGATCAAGTGGACCAAAAATTAGGTCAAGCAAGTGGAATTTGTCAATCAAGGAGGGGCTTGACCTAATTATGGAAGAGAATAGGATCAATGAGAAAATATTCTTGGAATAGAATGCAATGATCCAAATGAGGTACTAGCCAAGGGAAACCTAGGGCAAGAAATTGTCCTTGAGCTAGGGCTTGCTATATATCGAGATCCCACCATCATATTTGCTTCAAATTTGGAGGGCCTCTAGATAAAACCTCATCCCAGTTGAGGACCAAAAATTGAAGTGTTTGGATGTCTATATTGTGAGATAATGGATGCCCTAAGTGACCTATGTAGGCTAGGCCTAGAAAAAGAGGGAAGTGAAAAGAATAAGCATTGAAAATGATCACCAATGAAGGATTAATGCCTTGTCCTTTGGAAGAGATGGATTCAAGGATAATTTTAATATTTTGAATGGATCCACTCAATCAAGGAAGCCCTTAAAACAACTTCGCATGGTGTTAGGGCATGAGAAAAACTTCTTCAAGGTATTTATACTTAGACTTGAAATTATTTGACAGATTATCAAGATTTATTTAACCCAAATAATCTTTCGGAACATTCACTTAATCATACATGGCCCGTGACATGATGCATCACTATAAAAGATCACAATTTCCACAATTTTGCATAAGAAAAAGCAGTAAATTTCACCCTAGTATAGCGAAAAATCCTAGCAACATGCATGTGAAAAAGTAAATAACAAGAATACCATTAAAATATTACTTACATGTATTAAAGAGTATATCCAATCATCAATATATGCCAATATAGAAGCTCTAACACAAAGATTAATAACCAAACATCAAAATTCATCCATATGATCCAAACTCGTCCTCCAAAAGGTATAGAAAAAATATCACAAGAGAATAACCCAATCCAAGTGATTATGATCCAAATGATTCATCTTACTTTTATTTATACACTCTCTAATTAATTTGATTTAGCTAAATTGGCCTAATTTAGGCCCCAAAATTAAAATAATGTGCACAATAACAATAATGATGGTGCGATGCCCACCAAATAGATCAATAATACATGAATAAGCCTCTCAAGAGGGCCAAATGATCAATAAAGCAAGTTTTTGGGCCTTTGAGTAGGCCTAATGAAGTTCAATGGGTGTCATGATGTAGAAATGGACTCCCAACATAGTGGACAAGGGGTTGGCCCCTTGTTTTACAAGCAAAAAACTTGTGGTGCTCCTATTGATTTTTATAGCTTGGGAGGTACTCCAAGCCTTGAGGAACAAGGGTTTCAAGGAAGGATCTCTAAAATTGGTCTTGTGGGCTTGGAACCCAAGCATGGGATTTTTCACCCATCGATGTGTGTGCCAAAACCATGACGGGATTGTGACATGTGATGGGTGAGGGTGATAGCAGATGACGAGACAAATCCAACGCATTGAGAATCGTTTGATTCCGAGTTGTTGTTGATGAGATATTAATTTGTAAAGATAAGTGTGGATGAAGATGTTGGCTTATTCAAGTCGACCTATTGCTAGGTTGGCATCCCTTTTATGGTTGTTCGTTGGAGCCCCATGGAAACCTATAAAAGAAGACCTTGTGTGAGTCATAAGAGATACCTTGAAGAGAAAAGAAGGGAGGTTGTTTAAGGATGAGGACTTTCTGTTTTGGTCGCAGGAAGAGAAGGATTCCAAGCGAAGGTGAGGAGGACCAGGTGGCTTCCCTTCTAGACTGTCTTAGAGATCTGAGTGCACAAGATTGAGGTCTATTTCTACCTCCCTCTAGAAGCATAGTAAACATTTCTATGTTTTCGTAGTAATATAAACAAGATTTTTAAACAACTCATTCATTTTTAAAACCCTAGAAATACATAGAAATTAGTATACACTGCATTAATGTGTTCTCTACAACATACTAGCTCATTTAAGATTGACTTGGCCTTACAAATTTACTGTGAGTGGCATGCACACGTGGCATCAACCATACAACTGTAACCCCAACTAGCATACTCATTAGGAAGGATTATACAGTTAAGGCACATGTCATAATTATTCATTTAAATACTATCCAACCAATTAGAAATAATTTCATAACTTCCAACCCTTAATCTTTCCTTAAGATAATTTCTATGCAACTTAAGATCTGCCTTGAGTTGGCCTCGAATTTAGTTAAGAATAAACCCTTAAGATGCTTATAATAGTTATTCATTGTGGACTTGTATTATATATGTTTTCAATGATGTGCCTCTATTTGATCAAGACCAAAGTTAGTTGTATTGTTCATGCCTTATTCTCTACTACAAATCAAGTATACTACCACAGAAGATAACACTAGTTTACAATAATCTTTGTTAGGAATGCTTCAAATATGATGTTTATAATTTCTACTCAATTTAATCAATTTATATTTCTCAAGAAACATGTACCAACACACCTTTGACAAAGATTGATGATGCTTCACTGTAAATATCCGATTAAAATGCTCATAATATTATCCTTAGTTTCACTTTTTTTTTCCTTAATACAAGATTTGATCACAGAAAATATTCTATATATAGATGTCAATGATAAGCCTTGGACCTAAACTCAAAAGGATACAAAAAACCTTAAGGATGAGCCATAGATGGTGGCCTCACACTAGATAGAATTAGGTTACAAACTTCAAGGAAGGTATAAAGGTCAACTTCAGAAAATAAAGTATCACAAAATAACCTAAGAGGTATGATCTAGGGCATATCAAGGTTTATATCAAATCAGTGATTGGATTGAGATTCCATAATAATAAGAGAAAAATTATTAAACCAAAATTGTCATAGGTTCATAAACTTGTCCATAGTTGTGTCATAGTCAATTGCAGTGTGCAATTAACCTTAGATGAATGCAACAAAACCTAGGAAGGTTGTCTTGGGTGATCATTCATAAAAATTCCAAGTTTAAGCCTCAATTTTACAGAGAATAATTGGTTTGAATTCCAATTGATGACAGTCGCGATTCAACCTATAATGAACATTAAAAACTTCACTAACAATTATATATGATGAGTGCACAAATTGCCTCGAATACTGCCTCCAAATTACTCCATAGAATCACTAGTTAGGGCTTGAATTTTCCTTACATAAGGTCAAATAAAAATTCTCATGCATATGCTTTTGTATCCATGAATAATCATAAAAAATTATGTTAATATTAATATGCATTAATCCTCGACATTATGGCCTTGGAGGGCCAAAAATATTCCAAGATAAATCCCTTCTTGAACTCAATGAAATGCCTCAGAAGCAAGAGATGCAATCAAATCACAACAAATGTTGCAAACCATGCCACAAAAAATCTCAAAAAAGGAGCTTGACTAGACCTCAATACTCAACAACAAAATAAAGAAAAAAAATTACTCCAAAAAACCTCAGTGAGTAACCCAAAACAAATCACAAATGTATGACAAAGGAAGGTCAAGAAGGCCTCTAATGATCACAGAAACTCTAGCAAAATATCTTCAAAAAATGACCCAAATATTCATCCTCCTTCTTAGGGTTCGCAATACTACTGAAGGCCATAGAACTTCATCAAGGATTATAATTTTATTTGCTGCACATTTTTGGAGAATACGAGCCACCTTTTATAGTAATGAAGAGAGGTTTCAAATGGAGCCAACTTGATCAAAATTGAGGGAAGCTGACTTCAAATTTTGAATTTTAAATTTGATTTTGGAGACAAAATCCCAAAAAAACATTAGTGCCGACCTTAATTCAATTTTTTATATGTATCCTTAATAAAACGATATATTGACTCTAACTAGGATAGTTCCATTTAAGTTTAATATTCTTGTATAATAAAAAATTTCTTGGAAAATATCCTTTGGGGTTTCTTGGGGCAAAAATCTTAATTGGGTATATCTCCTCAACTGTGAGGAGTTAACGTAGGAGTTAACATGGGCCACATACTATTGGAATCAGCACAATGACGAGAATCACATGATGATGGTCACACAATCAAAAGCATTATACTTTACATCCATTTTCCTCAATAAGTGTGGGGGATATAGGGATTACCTTCCTATCTTTCATGGCTTCTTGTTATTTGGAGCTTCCAATCAATGCAAGTTAGACACATATTAATAGAATTCAAGGATGGATGTTGGCATCAATAACAACACCATTCAACACATTTAATCTGAGCAAATCACTTTTTAAATATGCTATCAAAATGGTTGGCCTCTCAACCAACCCAAAATGAGGAAGTAAGAGGTGGGACATGCCATAGGACATGCATTTTTTGTGGCCATCCTTGGGTTGGGAATAGTAGTCGAGTCAGGTTGAATTTTTGGGGTGCATGTGATAAAGGGGTTAATGTATGTACAAAATGAACCTTGCAACAAAGATCAAAGCTTTTGAGGATACAAAGGGAAACTTCTCAAGATGAAATGTCATGGACCAAACTTATCAAATATCTAGGAAGCTATAAATTGTTGGCATTATGATATAGGTGTTGTCCTTGATGGCAAATCACTCAGATGACATATCACAGTGCAGTAGGTCAATAGCAAAGAATTAATGATCAGACTACAAAGAATGAAGAAAAAGAGGTATACGTAGGTTCACCTTGACAAATGAGCGTATACAAGCGGTTTAACAGAATGAAAAGAGCGTATAACATACACACACACTTTCACAAGAGGGAAAGAGCATACATGTTGGAAAACTAAGTTTTTGGTCTGTGGTATCTGGTCCATGGTATTTTGATCCATGGTATTGGTCCAAGGTATCTGGTTCGAGGTATTGACCCTAGTTATTTGGTCCAAGGTAATCGTCCTAAGTGATTTTGGTCCATGGTATTGAGAAAGGCCTAAAACTATAAAAGGAGGAGAAGATCATTATGCTAGGGGTGCAAGTATTGAATATCTGATGAAGTGAGAGATCCAGTATGCAGGTTATGGGTTTGTGATGCTTTACTTGATCTGAACTAAGGATGCGCCTATGTGGATGATGATGGATGATGGATCGGGATCTTAAGGCTTGGAATGTATTATCATTATATGGTTTGATCATGGATAGACTAGATCTGAATACTAACGCATGTTTTATTCTACAAATGTTATGAACTGGGTATGACTGAATTCTGAAATAGTCGTGAAGTTTTTAAGTTAGTATTTGTAGATATGTACATGGGTTCGCTTTGGTAAAAGCGTGTATACACGTTGGTTCGATTCATCAAAGTAGTGTATACTTTATGAAATATGATATCTAAATTTGCATTTGGTTCTAATGGTTGTTGTAGAGTTCTAGGTTCTGCTCTATGTTCTGGTGACTGTGTTTTGATGATAGGCCTTCAGTGATTCAGTTATGGGTGATTCAGAGATCAATGATTGATTATTCAATGATTGGTTAATGCAATGGTTGTATTGCAGTGATGATTGATTTTGAGCTTCAATGTTGTTGATGGGTCCAGTATGAAAATTGGATGAAACGTGGCCCTTATATTATGGTGTTGTGTTCCAGGAGTATCCAGTCTAAAATTTATGAAATGTGATCCCTGGACGAAGAGAGAAGGCCGTAGCCTTCTGTAGGCTAGCGCCTATGTACTAGTAAACATATCGGCCAATACAAGAGCCATGGGATTGGTTCTCCCTTCCAGTAGTAACTGGAAAATGAGTGAAGGTTGCAGCCTTCAATAGGCCGACACCTACATACTAGTAAACAAATCAGCTTGTACAAGAGCTAGGGGTGTAAGTATCGGCTAGTACACACGAGTTACCTTCACTGAAGTAGCGTATATGAATTTGAGTATGAAGAGAAAAATATTATTAATTTGACTAATACTGATTCAACCCAAACCCCCCCCCCCCCCCCACCTCTTAGTATTATTTCCAAACATAAACTCCAAAATAAAATAAAAAGGAAAGAAAACCATGGGTCATATGCCTCCACCATCCCTTGTTGGTGTTGATTCTTCAAATGCAATAGATACAAGAACTATTTTTTGAAAAAATGGTAATTACTTGTAATGATGTAGATATTCTTTTAGCACTTCCAATTTTATCATTAAGAAATTGCACTTCAGAAATTCAACCACAAATGCACAAGGATAGTAAAGATCACAATGCACAAAGATAACAAATATTTACCCTAGGAAAACCCACTTGGGAGAAAACCCGACGACCTTTTCCTTAGAGAATTTCTTCAGTTCAATAAGAGATACACTTAATTTTGTTAGTGAAATATGATGGTAAAACTGATTAAAAATGCTATGGTCAAACCTGGCCAAATAGCCCTCTTTTCAAGCCAATATTTTATCCAAAATCTTGGACCTATTTGATCTACCTAGGCCAAAATTCAACCTCGCAAAATCTATAGAAAATCCACAAAATTTTGATTTGCTAACATGAAAAATTGAAACACACTTTCTTTTCATATAGACAAAAAAATCTCTACTCAATTTGTAACGTAATAGGAGTAGAAATAAATACACAATTCAACAACACAATTTTTCTAAGGGACCCAACTGGGAAAACACTCTACTTGTGCTAGAATTTTATTGATAGAAAATACTAAGCATCATATCTCTTACAAAATAATTGTTTCAATCATAAAATGCCCTATCTTCCTTGCTTGTTCTAAGCATGAAACCCTTGCAAGCCTATTGATCTTTGTTTCCCTCTACCAATTTGTGCACAAGCTTCTCTTGCACACTCTTCATAAACCTATGGAATCTTCTCAAAAACCTGTGAGCTCTATTGTCTTGTCTCACCAACTCATGCTCACATGACAATGATCAAATTGTGCCTTTGTTCCTCCTTTTAAAGGAAATTTGAATGGCTAAATCTAGAAAATTATATTTTAGGAATTGATTTTGTGATTGATGAGTTAACTGAGTTAACTAACTCATGCAACTCATATCATTTCAATTTTAGAACTTGAGATTCAATCACTTATCCTTTTCCCAAATTAACTCGCACTAGAAGACAATAAAATTGGCCTTCCACTTTTCCACATTAGTTAATTGCTTCATAACTCATCCTAACTTTTAGGAACTCATGCTAAATTATAGGAAATCATCCTAATTTGTAGGGACTTATCCTAAATCTTAAGAATTCATCCTAAATTATAGGAATTATCTCCTAACTTATAGGAATTCAAGCATGCTCAGGAAGAACTCGTTGAGGTCCCTTTGATTAAGGCACAAATCAAGGAGCCTTTTTTGCTACTATTTTAAACACTCCCTCTTAGAAAGGAAGGTGCTTCTAGAATAACCTCATCCACCTGGATATGTCCCAATACTACCATGTTCTCTATTACTACATTTGTTCCCTCTGAACTAGAATACTTCCCTACTTTCTTCTACAGAACTTGATCTGAAGACTTGTTCTTTCCCACCATGTTTTGTGAGTTTGTCACTTCAGTCATATGTGCCATGTACCTTGTGTACCTCTATGTCTACTTCTTGATGTTGAAAGACTCAACTCTCTTTCGACCTCCCTTAACTAAAAGTTATGCCCACTTGGCTTGAATTTTCCTTATACTAGAAGTCTCTGACTAAATGGGTTCTTCTACTTGCTCTGGGCTATGGTCCTCATCGTCCTGCTAGTCAACCCAACTATCAACTGTCTTTGACCCAAATTGAGATATTGGCTGAGGGTCCATCTTGAGATCTCTATCCTTCTCTCGCCCATTCATCACATCTCTACTCTAAGCTCTCCTTACCTTTCTACTCAAGGATGCAACTATCTCTACCCGCAACTTGTAGATATTATTCAACCTCACACTTATCTACTTCTTACATCCAGAAGTTAAGTGTTAGAGGTGTTCCCTACCTCTGTTGAAGATGATATCATATCCCTTTTCCTCAAGGGTAGCTACTGAAACAGGATTATGCCTCAATCCTAGAACATAGAGAACGTCTTTGAGATTAAGAGGATTACCTTACTCCCTATGAAAATTAACAATACTAACTCCTCTAGCTGCATATTGGTCATCATCTCCTACCTCAATCTGAAACCGCATGTCCTTCTCCTTCAAGTGGTTGAAAATCTTCTTGTTCCTAGTCATATGGAAGGATGCTCCTTGAACACATATGGAAATTCATTTGCCTCCTCTTCTGTTGATCATTGTAACTTTTTCTACTTCAAAATGATTTCATCTCCAACCGTAAAATCTGCCACTATCAATCTCTCTTGGTTGCTCTAAGAAGACTGAACATAAGCTACTCAAACTGCCCACTAGTTTCTCTCTTTCTCCTTCAATATCATTAGCTCTTAGTGACATCCAAGTTTCCAACTAATAACGTCCTCTAATTCTCCAAAGGGTCACATTCTTAGGATCTTTGACAAAATTCCCTCTTATTAGCGAGATGCGTCCCTACATTCATTGAACTAGGGCTTCATCAAACTTCCTCCTAACAACCCATTAGCTCCACAATGAATCTTGTACATGAGTTCTCATTATACTGCCCACTTACAACCACTTTGTTTCCTCAAATATTACTGTCATAGAGCTCCATATTCAACCCTCTTAACTGTCAAAAATATTTTTTGACAATACTTAGGGCATCCAACCAGCGCTCTCTTAGTTTCCAATTCTAACCAATATAGGAATTTCTAGGTAGCCCACTTGACTCTGATTTTTCACTTCATGTATTGTACTTAAGGCACACATAAGATAGCCCACTAAACAATACTTTAACACATCAAATCATAGTCCTTAGGGTTTATATTAGCAAGCCACTTAATTTCCTTTTGCTACTTTAAATTGTTTGTACTTAGGGCACATTTACATGTTTTCCACAACCCTCTCAAAGCTTAAATCTATGTGTTGGTTGATTTTGAGTCGCTTCTTTGATATCATGTAGAAAATCCACGAAATTTTGATCTTCGAATAAGAATAATTTGAAAACACTTTCTTTTCATATAGATACTGAATTTATCTACTCAATTTGTAGCTTTATAGGAATAGAAATAAATACACAACCACACAATTCAACAACATAACTTTTCTAGGGAACCCAACTGGGAAAACCCTTTGCTTGTTATAGAATTTTATTGATAGAAAAAAACTGAGCAATATATCTCTTACAAAATAATTATTTGAATCAGAAAATACACTTGCCTTCCTTGCATGTTCTAAGCATGAAACCCTTCCAAGATTGTTGACCTTTGTTGCCATCTACCAATTTGTTCACAAGCCTCTCTTGCACACTCTTCCTCTCACAAGCTCCACACATAAACTTGTGCAATCTTCTCACAAACTTGTGAGCTCCATTTTCATGCCTCACTAACTCGTGCTCACAAGACAATGATCAAATTATGCCTTTGTTCCTCCTTTTAAAGGCAATTTGAATGACTAAACCTAGAAAATTATATTTTAGGAGTTTATTTTGTGATTGATGAGTTAACTGATTTAACTAACTCATGTAACTCTTCTCATGTCAATTCTAGAACTTGAGATTCAATCACTTGTCCTTTTCCTAAATTAAACTCACACTAGAAGATAATAAACTCGGCCTTCCACTTTTTCACATTAGCTAATTGCTTCCTAACTCATCCTAACTTTTAGGAACTCATGCTAAATTATAAGAACTCATCCTAATTTGTAGGGAATTGTCCTAAATCTTAGGAATTTGTCCTAGCTTATAGGAATTAGATCCTAAATTATAGGAATTGATTCCTAACTTATAGGAATTCAAGCGTGCTAAGGAAGAACTCGTTGAGGTCCCTTTAATTAAGGCACAAATTTAGGAACCCTTCTCGCTACTACTTTCAACAAAATCTTCCCAGAAACTTACACATGCAGAACTTCAAGAAAGATAACCATACGTGTGAAGTCAAGGAGAGATAGAAAAGATACTTGAGATGTCTTTTTCCTTCTTCTTATTTTCCTTTGCTTGGATACCTATAATATGTATTGTCATGTGAGAGATCATGATTGTGCAAGCTGAGCATCTTCCCCTTGAAAATTATGCATGGGGAACCAACCTTCCCTATAGGAACTACGCAATCCTCTCTAACAGCCTGTTGGGCTCCAGGATTGCACAATCTTGCCAGCCAACCCTCCTAGTAGGATTTGCGTAAATTTTCCTAGAAACAAGTTGTTTAGCCTAGGATTTGTGCAAATCTGGGTAGCAGTCAGCTTCTCTACCTAGAAATTACACAAATCTCCTAGGCAGCCAACCCAACTCCCATCCAGAAATGCACATTTTTCTCCAGCAGTCAAGCAGTCTCTTACATGTGCAACTGAGTTGACCGATTCCCTCTAGGACTGAGAAAAATAGACTTGCATGCATGGGCTACTTTTCCCAAGGTAGCATACAAAGGCATCCCTTGTTTCAGGGATCTATGTTTAACAGTTGGAGGTTGCATGCAAGGAGCAATTCCAAAACCTCTCACCAAGTGTTTCTTCCCCTAGATTCGTGGCATGCGCATCACAACCTCGATGTTATCAAAACTCATCAACCGGACATTACAAGGCTCATTCCTCATATCAACCTTGCAAGCCCACTTCCCCTGCCTTATGCTGCAGTTTTGTCGTTTTTTGTGTTTTCGCTTGTGGGAGTATTGTTTGCTTGATTTCTTTAAATGCTTGTTGTCATTTACATATATACTAGCTTGTCCTAGCTCTGGTTCAATTTTCTTTGCTATTTCACTCTTGTCGCATGAATGAAACTGTTTTGCACGGACATTCACCCAAACGGCGAATTGCCTCACCCACATGCAATCTATTTGTTGAATCTTTCATTCATGTTTTGCATTCAATATTAATCACTTCTGCTATCACTTAGTGTCACCATGCATTTATTGTCTTACTTGCTTTTAGTTGCCTGTCGGCGAGTCAATCCAACCTTGGCCCGAACTTTGCCTTCACCAAGGCTGCATTGCACAATCTCAGGAAGGAAGGCTCACCTTCCTCTCTAAATTTGTGCATTCCTCCCCAGCACTGGCCTCCAATATTGTTTTACGCATTTCTGGAGGACAGTTGCTGCTTGGCCCAAGAAATTGTGCAAATCTGTCCCTGGGTCAATAGTCCTTCCCAGATGGAATTGCACATTGTGCAATCCCAGTAGTCATCAGCCAGAATGGACTGTGCATTATGCAGTTCCAGTAGTTAGCCAACATCCTGGCAACCCAGACTGTGCCTAAATAGTCTTGGCAATCAGTCTCCCTACCTCCTGGCCAAAATTGCACAACCTTAATGATCATTTACACAAGTATGTTGCAAGTCAGTTATCATGTTCATTTTGGTTTTTGACTGACACATTGCTTGCTATGAGTGTTTCCATGTCTCCAGGTATCGTAGATGTTCATCTGCCTCATAGCAGTATAGGTACAATGGTTTCCAGGAGAGCAGAGATGAAGACATCGTTCAGAGCACGCTTGGGGATGCATTTGATCAAGTGTGTATAAGCTTTCCTACTCACGAAGACATCAAGTTGTTCGTAGACAAGGACATCAAGTAGTAGCATCACCACAATAAGCATCATGAACAACAGCAGAAGGCAACATACTGAATGCAGGGAACACAGTGAATGCAAGAAGAAGATTGTTTACAACGCAGAGGCGGAACAAAGTTGCATGATCAAGAAGATCCACTGATAATGAAGGAAAATTTGGGGACTCATGCTATGAGGTGATGGCACAACATGAAGGTTGCGTGAATACATAGAATGGAACAAAGAAGGAGTTGCATGTGCTGAAGCAGCAACTCAAGGAAGAACATGAAGCTGCACAGACAGACGAATGAGTTGTAGCAGGATCATGAACAGTAGTCATCACAACATGTACTCACATATGAAACTGTGCCTGTACAAGTTAAAGATCCATCCCAGCAACTAACACGGAGCAGACATGGTGAGCTATGTTTTTGATCGCATGAAAGGGATTTAGCAGCATGCATGTCATTGTGGACATGCATGCAACCCAACCCATTCAGCACACTCACCAAGGTGAAGACAAGAAGCAATTCCAACTAGAGATGAACATATACTTCAGTAAGAAGACCATGCACATGTTAGTAGACGAGTTGGATGAAGGGGTCGAACAATTGCACCTGTTGCAATGGAGGCAAGAGTTCGCTTCAGTAAGATGTCACCATGAGGTGCATGCACACCATCATGAACATCCAAGCTTGGCATCAGCTCACCACCTTCACCTTCACAAGCATGTCAAGGACTTGGTCTCACCATAGCAGAACAAGTGCCAATGGTGTCTTGCAAGGGTTGCTCAAGCCATGTTGTCTCACATGAATACATGTGCATTGTAATGTTAATTCATGTCAAGTGTAGGTCAAGGGTCAATAGTGGATGTAACAGTCATAGAGTAGGTGAAGATTCATGAGGGTAGTTGAATGGTCACAAAGGGGAATGTCAAGGGTCACCCCACCCTTTGCTATAAATAGTCCCTCATAACTCATTGTATAGGCTTTTTGGTCAACCAAGCTTCTATTAAGACTATGTTGAAGAAGGCTTGCACAGTATTGTAACGTGCCTTGGCTTCTCCACTACACGGAGCTAGTAAATCTCTTTGGAGGAGCAGGCGGATGTGGTTGTAACGTTCCACTGTTGGGGCTAGTAGGATTACATGGATGTATCGTATGATTGTGACTTACACTTCTTTATATAATAAGAGACAACACATTTTCATGCATATGTTGTTATTGTAGTTGGACTGCTTCGATTTCTTTAAAGATATGTGTTGTTTAACTTATGTACTTGTGTATGAACTGATTCACATGCAATTATATGAATCTTGTTGTTAACTTGAACCTTTCTATAGAAATCATCACACTCATCTCGGACTAATCCGTGAGTGTTGTACATATTATCTTACCTTGTATGATGTGACTGTTGCATCTGAGTGGACTGCTCCGCCGAAATTTGTGGATGTCATTTGTGTTGTGTGTTCCTAGCTGAGTTGGGACTAAGTCCTTTCAACCTGGAACTCACCTTCACCTCCTTCCCCTTTCGAAGTGTTGGAACCTCTCATACACCTTCCTTGACTCACTACATCAGTCACACCCTTGCTACTGACAGACTTATTCTACTTACGTCTGTGCAACATTGCGGTCAAGGCATTACCTTATGACCCACTACTAGGACTCCTACACCAAACGGTCTGAGGTCTAATTGGGGCTTCTTACCAGGGAGATCCCCTTGACATGTTGGTGGGTCTAGCACCGTTAACATTTTTGGCACTAGAAAGAGGGCCTAATGACAAGTTGTGTCCTCTCATCCAGTTTTCAACCTTTGCATATCTTTCATGGAGTCTTGCGCTCTTCTTCCCTCGAGGTTTTTTTCGAATTGTGAAGATGTCTCCATCTAGGGGAAGCTTTTCAATCTCTTATCCACTCACACGTATGATGGTGAAGGTGAAACGACCTAGACTGAGCACTTACATAAATTTCTTTCCATGATTTATGAGGAAGATGAGTTTACTAACGAGCAAGCCAATTTGCTGCTTGCATACACACTTCGTGAATCTCCATTTCGTTGGGTGCTCAGCCTACCGACCAACATTGTGCACTCATTTGAGCACTTATGTGATCTTATTAAAGACACGTTCCATCACTTTGACCTAGACCATCTTGACCAGAAACTATTACAGCAATGAAGGGCTCCAAATGAATCCATTATTTATTTTTGGCAACGCTTCCATGACGTGCAGTTTCAAGCTCTGAGGAGCCAGATGAAGTTTGATTATCTTTGGGACTGGTTCGAGTATTGTCTTAAGAAATCTTCCCTGTCCCAAGAGAAAGTTTGAGATCAAGCCTCACTCAACCTTCTTCATTTATGGAGTTGTGCAATCTCATGTGGGAGTGGGCTTTGTCTCAACTGATTATCTACCTCCCTCTCATTCAGCAACTCCACCATTGCCCAGTGATGTTGAGGATCATGCTTGTACACCTATTCAAACTTCACACTCTCCCAACATCACTCCACTCAATTTTCGCGTAGATTTGGTTGTGAGTCCTTTGAGTTCTCATAGGCTTTCTTTTCTATAACCTCCATCTTCGCACCCGGGTGTTCCTCCAAATAATTTTGTCTGTGTTCGTCCATTCCGGAATCTTCACTTGTTGTGAATGAGGAACAACCCACTGACGGAGTTGGTGTTGCACAACCAACATGCACTGTCATTCATGAAGAGTATGAGTGGGAGCTTGAGCATCAACACCCGGCAAAGGATGACTCCCTTCCATTCAAGGCCCCTCTATTATTTCCTAACAACGTTGGTGAACCTGCCATCAATGATTTTGCATGTGTGTCTTCATCTACGGATGCACCCATTGTTGACATTTCGAAGGACACACTATATGTTAGCCCATCATCCAACAACGAAGAGGACCAATAATTCATTGGAAATCCACTTGATCTTTCCTTTACTTTTTCCAGAAACGTAGAGTGTGAACATCCTTCCTCCTCATCTACCCCTCTGTGTGATTCATCAAACCATGAGGATGTCGACCAACATCCTAAATTTTTTTATCTTGGTTGTCGTGGTCTCTTCACCTTATCATCAGATCACGATGTTGATTCACTCATTGTTAATCTATCTAATCCACTCATCTACGAAGATCCATCTATCAACAAAGTCGAAACCCCACATGCCATCGAGGCACTTCAGCCCGAGCTGATGGTTATGTCAGGCCCTTGCTGTCCTAAGGTTGGTTTTTCTTCCAACCAGGAAATTGTTCAAACACTCAAGGCTCCTCATCACTCATCTGTATGCACTCAAGATCAATCTAACACTCAAATTTTAATTCCTCCACTTGAACTACACAATCCCATTGCTCATGCATTGGAGGAGTCTTACGTTGCAAGCACTCGTGCGCGATGCAAGTTATCTGTGTTTCTTTCATTTGCTTCCATGTCATAGTCAAGAGTATGCTTATGCTTCAAACTTGCATGTAGTGTCACAAAGCACCATGATAAGTCCGCGGACTACCCGTCATGCACTCACTTATATCCTGTGGGCACTTTGAATCACGAAGTGTGGTTGACTTCACTGTTATATCTTTCTTGCTTGCTAGTTCTCACAATTGGGTTGCTCATGGACCAAGCCTTCACCAACATGGGTCTACCAATGTGCCGGTCGCTACATTGGAAGTATCACTTCACGTGATCAGGCCCATGTGCCATTAGTGTAGGAGTAGGAGTAGTGTTTTCTTTCAGTTGTTTGCTTGCATGATTGTTTACTTACATACGTTGTTTGCTTGTTTGTTTGCTTGCTTGCTTGTTTACTTGCTTCACTTTCATTTTTGCTTCTGATATTGCTTTGCTTTGTTAATTGTTAGTTCGTTCACTTGTTTCATTCATAGGTTAGTTTTGCATGAAACCATGCATGACCCTTGAAGCGAGATGGGTAAAGTACAAAAGGGCTTGTACAGCTATCACTACTTGGTTATCTGTCATCTTCCCTCTACATGATGAGCTTGTTACTTTTATTCCATGATACGTCGAAGGAAAATATGTACTATTCGAAGTGAACCTTGGTGTAAACGTAAATCTTGCACGCTAAATAGTGTCACCTTCTCTAGTCAATTGTTTTTAGGTTAACCCTTGTCAGCTCAGTCAAGTAGAGTAAGGTGAGGGGGGAAACCTTAACAAGTACGTCAGAGATACAATAAACTACTTCTCTACTGGAACAACCTCTTCTACTCTCAATAAGTCGGGATCCCTCTTCCGCCTCTAAAATGAATAAGTGTTATGCACAATGAACATGAAAATGAAAAATGAATAAGGTGAAAGAAGAGAAAGGCTTCCTGCACGGGGAGGTGATGCAAGTAACTCCATCGGGGTACTGACCAGGCTTGCTGGCAACAGAGCCATGCTTGTGTTCCTATGTGACTCCATCGGGGTACTATCCAGGCCTACTGGCAGTGGAGCAACACCAGAGATGAAACTAAGACCCTGATGACTATAGTAATTGTGCACCTATATACCCCTCAACCCCAATCTAAGCATTTGTGTTGCCTTGGCTTGGAATATGTGTCAATCGACCAAGAGTCTGGCATATGCTACATCTTACATCAAGCTAGTGTGAAGCCAAGATGTGCTGAGGGTTGAACAATACTTCCGGAGGTGTTAGACTTGTTTTTCATGAACAAGGTCCATTCAGAGAGCTAGAGTTCTACTAGTATGTTCCCAAATGTTGTAGTAGCTACAACCACCCTTCAAAAATTTTCCTTAGCCTATTTTGGAGCCTCCCTACCAACCTTGCACAGCACTTTGTCTTACTTCATCAAGTACTCAAGCTTCATGTGTTTTCCTCGCACAAAGGCAGGCTATCGATCACAATTGATCCATTCCCCTCATAGGCTGCTCACTAGACTTAGTCCAACTGCAGGCTGAGCAGCTTCCCCTTGAAAAGTGTGCATTTCTGGAGGGAAACCATCCTTCCCTCTAGGAACTGCACAATCCTCTCTGACAGCCTGCTGGGCTTTAGGATTGTGCAATCCTGCCAGCCAACCCTCCCAGCAAGATTTGTGCGAATTTTCCCAACAACAGGCTGTTCACCTAGGATTTGCACAAATCTAGGTAGCAATCAGCTACTCTACCCAAAAATTGTGCAAATCTCCTAGGTAGCCAACCCAGCTCCCAACCATAAATGTGCTTTTTTCTCCAGCAGTCGAGCAGTCTCTTAGATGTGCAACTGAGTTGACCAGTTCCCTCCGAGACTAAGCAAAACAAACTTGCATGCATGGGCTGCTTCTCCCAAGGCAGCATGCAAAGGCATCCCTTGTTTCAGGGATCTATGTTTAGCAGTTGGAGGAAGCATGCAAGGAGAAATTCTGAAACCTCTCACCAAGTGTCGCTTCCCCTAGATTCGTGGCATGTGCGTCATGACCTCGATGTTATCAAAATTCATCAATCGAATGCTTCAAATCTCATTCCTCACATCAACCTTGCATCTCTAACATCCCACATCACATCTAGGAGCAATCGGCACATTCAGCTCAGTTTTTTTGGGGTAAGCTCGCTTCCCCTGCCTTGTGTCACATTTTGGTTGTTTTTTGTGTTTTTGCTTGTGGGAGTACTATTTGCTTGATTTATTTGAATGCTTTCTATTTTTTACATATATACTAGCTTGTCCTAGCTCTGTTTCAGTTTTTGTTTCTATCTCACTGTTATTGCATGCATGAAATTTTTTGCACGGACATTCGCCCAACCAATGAATTGCCTCACCCACATGCATGTTGATCTGTTTGTTGAATCTTTCGTTCATGTTTTGCATGCACTATCAATCACTTCTACTATCACTTAGTGTCGCCATGAATTTACTGTCTTACTTTCTTTCAGTTTCCTGTCAATGAGTCGGACCAACCTTAGCCCAGAATCTGCCTTCACCAAGGTTGCATTATGCAATCTGGGGAAGGAAGGCTCACCTTCCTCTCCAAATTTACGCATCCTACCCAGCACTGGCCTCCAGTACAATTTTGCACATTTCTAGAGGATAGTTCTTGCTTGGCCCAAGAAATTGTGCAAATATGTCCCTGGACCATGATCTTCTAATCACCCTATGAGTGATCTCAGTTAAGAATTATTAAAGAGAGGTATTACAGACTCATGTGCTGGTGTGTGTCTAGGTTATTTAAGCAACGGATCGATCAGATTGCAGATACATAGACACTTGAAAATGGAAGACAACAAAGAAACACAGTAAGCAAATATAAGAACACAAGAAATTCATAAGGAGTTCACCCTATCCTCCAGGGCTACATCTTAAGTCCAGCTTTCAGTGGTGGCCTTCTTTTATTATGTCTTAAAGTAGAGAATTACAAAGAAGGAGCTCAATATTAGTCTCCTATCACAGGATAGCTTGGTAGGGTGGTTCTCGGATTCCCCAAAGCCACTAGAGTACACAGACTCTTGGCCTTACCAACTTTTTGACCTCTCGGGTCTACAATGGAAGGAGCCCAATGTGGTCCTCAGTCCTAATAGATCCCCTTCAGGGATGGCTCCAATCTCTCAAGCCCTCTGGTGCTCGACGCTACCTTTGGCTAGCTCGGCCCTCTGTCTTCTTCCTGCTTTTCACTCTCTCTGTCTCCTTCATGTGTTTTCTGTGTGTGTTCTCTCCTCTGTCTTTTGCTCATCTATGCAAGGCTTTAAAGCCATTTGAGCTCATGGTTGTTCGACTCCCCTTCCAACTCTGTCGGATCGCCTACTATAGCTTCGCTTGGAGTTCCATGTCTCGGCATCATTATCAGACTCACAAGGAGTGGCCACTTGTCCTCCTACAAACTGCGCCAGCTTGCTTCATCGGTTCAGTTCTTCAGTTACGTCGTGGAACAAGTCATCCACCACCTTGGCAATCAAATCAGACCTCAAATTCTTTTAAATCATGACTTAATCCCTCGTTACATCTGGTCTTACCGTTGGGCGCGATATCAGCCATTAGATCTGGATCCCCCAGATCTAATGCCATCTTCTCATTTCGCATGGTTGACTTGCTCGACCATTAGCACGCGATGAGCGGCGGTTTTCTCTCTCCTTCGCTTCACGCGCATCAGGTGTTGGGTGGAATCACTCTGTTTTCATCAAATCTGCTTACCGCCCAAGGATGCCCCCAATAAATGCTGCCGGTTTTTGAAGCGTGGGTCCTGCCTTAGCCTTTATCCATTTTCCCCACGGTTTTCCTAGCTCCCATGTAACCGAACGCTCGGGGCCCCTCCTTTTCGACGGTTTTTTCCCAGTGATGCGCGATTAGTGCATCAAAAACTTCCTCCTTTTCCCGATCCGGGCTTCCCAGGGGCTGGTTTCGCCTCCTAACAGTCTCCATGGGCCTCGGTCAGCGTGCTTTGATCGAGGTCCTCGTTGTTCCATGCTGGCTGCCAACTGCCACTATTTTAGAGGTGTTTTTGATCGCTACTCTCAATTCTTTGAAGTTTGTCCTGACCTAATACAGCCATGGTTTTCTTTGATTTTTCTTCATGGATCTAATTCGGATCACGACCTTCCCACTGGAAAGCTTTTGGACCACCAAAAGTTGGTTTTTCAACCATTGACTAAGTGAGGGTACTGTTGTCTCACTTGTCCAATCTCAATCCACTTTGCACTGCTTAGCTTTGAACCTTTGAGCCCAATTTTGAGGTACTCAACATCTCCCCTGCGCATTGTCCTCACCTTCCTGGCCAAGACTATGTCTTCTTGCAAGATATTCAGGTAGCAGGTCATCAATAGAAGGCAATTGACTTTGCTCTTCAGGATCCTCAATCATTGAAGGTTCAAACAACCTCAAGCAATATGCATTTACGACTGAGTAGATGTGCATGTAAGCTGGTAGATCAAGGCGAAAAGAATTTTCACCAATCCTCTCAAGTATCTTGAAGTTTCCATACCTAATACGCTTTATCTTTTTACCTTTATCTTTCATCGTGTCCTTACTGATATACAGTCAGACCTGGTCACCAACTTGGAAACTATGCTCCACCGGATGCTTGTCATGCCTTGCCTTATATTTGGTTTGGATCTTTTCCAGCTGTTCCTGTATTGCCTAGTGGATCTCTTGAATCTATTCAATGAACCTATTTGCCTTGTCCACATCACTGTGTCCATCAACTGTTGTATCTTTACCAAAGACAAAATCCAAAGGAGACCTTGGTGTGAAACCAAAACAGGTTTCAAAAGGAGATCTTTGTGTAGAAGAATGTTTTGCTTGGTTGTAAGTATGTTGCACATAACACAAGTGTTCATCCAAAATCTTAGGATGTTTGCTGCAATATCCTCTGAGTAGCTAGATCACTGTCCTATTAACTACTTCTATCTGGCCATCGGTTTGTGGATGAAAAGCTATGCTTTTCTTCAATTGGGTGTCCATCAGCTCCCACAGACTCGACCAAAACTTCCCCACAAATTGGGTGTCTCAATCAGATACAATAGAAGTGGGTAATCCAAAATGAACCCATACATGTTCAAAGAATAGTTTTGCAGTTTGTTCAGCTGTAATTTGCTTATTACAAGGTATCAAAAAGCACATTTTTCTAAAACTATCCACAACCCCATATAGATAATCATGACCTTTTCTAGACTAAGCAGTCCCCCAACAAAATCCATGGAAACACTTTCCCAAGGGTGAGAAGGAACTGGTAATGGAGTGTACAAGCCTAGTTTTCTATTGCTGGGCTTGCTTTTGGCACACATAGTACACCCTATTACATATCTAGAAATTGTCTCATTCATTTTTGGCCAATAACAAAATCTTTGTAGTTGTGCAACTATTTTACTTACCCCAAAGTGACCTGATATCATAGAAGTGTGTGCCTCTCTAATTATCTTTACTCTCTCTGTTTGTGGAATGCAAAGTTTCCCACAATGATATAAGAGTCGGTCCTTCACATGATAATCCAATTCTTCTACCCTTTTTCCTTGACTCAAAGTTGCATATACATCTTTAAAGTCCATATCTTGAGCATATTGTTCAATGTAGCTTTCATGTAGCACTGAATTATGCTTAAGTATAGTAGATGCATTTATAATGGGTCTAGATAACATGTCTGCAACTTATTGTGTATGCCCTTTTTATATCTGACGACTAAATGAAACTGTTGTAGAAAACCCATCCATCTGTAGTGCCTTGATGGATGCAACTTAGTTTGGGAGTGTAGATATTGAAGTGGTTGATGATCAGTATGTATTACTGTCTCTTTGCCCATTAAGTAATGTTTCCAATTTTTCACACTCTGAACTAATGCATACAATTCTTAATCATATGCAGGATAGTTAACTACTACAGGATTAAAAGTCTCAAAATGATAACATATGGGTTTATCGTGTTGTGTCAACACTGCTCCCATGGCATAAGCACTGGCATCTGTTTGGATCTCAAATGGTGTTTGTAGATCAGGCAGTGCTAGTACAGGGGATGTACTGATCTTTTCTTTCAAGGTGTCAAAGGCTTTCTGATGTTTGCCTCCCCACTGAAATACCTTGTTCAATCCTTTCAAAGCATGTAAGGGAGCTGCAATTGAGGAAAAGTTAGAGATGAACTTCCTCCAATATTGTGTTGCTCCTAAGAAGCTTCTCACTTCTGTAGTAGACTTGGGTTTAGGTCAGTTTACAATGATTGCCACTTTATAGGGATCTATTTTCAATTCACCACCCCCTACTATATGACCCAAATAATTTCGAGATGTTTTGCCAAATTCACATTTTGAGAGTTTAACATAAATTTTTCCTCTTTTCAAAACATCTAATGTCTGCTTAACATGATTTAATTGTTCCTCCCACATTTCACTAAAAATCAGAATGTCATCCAGATACACAATAACAAAATCATCAAGAAAAGGTCTGAGTACATCATTCATTAATCTCATGAAAGTAGCAGGAGCATTGGTTAAGCCAAAAGGTATAACCAGCCACTCATGCAATCCCTGCTTTTTTTTGAAAGCAGTCTTCCATGCATCTTGCTATGCAACTCTGACCTAATGGTATCCATTGTGCAAGTCTAGCTTGGTGAAATAAACAGCTTCCTTCAATTGATCTAAAAGATCATCTATGCGAGGAAGGGGATAACGATTTTTTATTGTTATATTATTCAGTGCTCAATAGTCAATGCACATTCTCCGCAAGCCATCTTTGTTTCTCACCAAAACAATTGGTGACCCACATGGTGATGTGCTAGGCCTGATGAATCCCTTCTTGAGCAACTCCTACACCTGTTTCTTAATTTCAACATTCTCTAAAGCAGACAACCTGTACATTCCAATGTTAGGCAATGGAACATCTTGCTACAAAATAATATCATGTACTATTTCCTTTTTGGGTGGAAAAACCTTTAGGTTCTTCAAACAAGACATCATACTCTAAAACAATATTTTCTATATCAGCTTGCTGCTTAGCATTACAACCCTCAAATATATTGGTTTTATCAGGTTTCTTTTCCTTTACAACCATTAGTAATAATTGTTTGCATGAATTTATCATTCTTTTCATCTACCCTGAGTTTATGAGAGTATAATTATTCTTGAGCTTATGAACTCTTACAAAGTATTCGATTCCATCTTTAACAAGTAGATACTTGTACTCAGCTCTATAGAAAATAGCTTTTCTATCATACAAGTAAGAACTCTCTAAAACAATTCCACATATATCCAAAGGAATTATGTCTATCTCAACCTCATCTACAAATGCTGACCCAAAAGAGAACTTGAGTTTGCATTGTCTAGTCACTTGTAGTTGTGCTTTATCACTCAACCATCCTAATGGGTATGGTTTCTTGTGA
>APFE030268345.1:63177-112376 GCA_000404065.3 Pinus taeda | reverse complement strand
CTATAGGGGTTGAAGGTAAAACCGTTAATCTAGATGTGGAGGTGGTTGATGCCCCTCTGGATTACAACCTTCTCTTGGGTCATAGTTGGTCTTACGCTATGACAACCGCTATTTCATTAGTCTTTCGGCTTATAAAGTTCCCTCATAATGGAAAGATCATAACCTTAGACCAGTTGTCATACTTTTCATCTGACCCAGCCTCTGCTAAGAGCATTCAACAGGTTGGTAAAGCAATGATCCCTTATAAGGATGTTGGTGTAGGGCTAGTTAAAGATTCCAGTTTACTTAGCACTTTTCCTTTTCCTCCTATCAACGCATCGTCTTCTACTGCAACCATTCATATGATTTCATCAGAAACCATTGTTAATGATGATCCTTGGATCATACCTTTTGAATCTGAGATAGACTAATTTGGTACTTTTATGCCTTTGAGTCTGTATGAACTTGCGTATCAGACTATGCAGTCATTTTCTGACACAACATCAACCCAAATCGACTTAATGAATGTGGTCCATGAGGAATCACTTTCGACATCAAACTTAGATTTAATAACGTTTTCAGAACTTGTTCAAACAGATGAGAAAATTCGTGAAATCCTATGTGTCAATGAGTTACCATGGGAAGATCTTCATCACAAATATTTGTTTTTACCCGAGAGCGATCGTTTTGAAAATGATTTTTCATCAATTTTTACGACTGAATATGTTAAAGACGCTCAGAATCCAATGAAACATCCCGATTCCGAGTTAAACTTGGGAAATATTTCTCGAACTATTCCCCTTAACATTTCAGTTAAGCCTGGAATTGTTGAAAACGTTCATATAGGTGCCTCTTGTACGGAATGAAATTCAACATATAAGGCCCTATCAGAATGTTTCGCGATGTGTTTTGCCTGGTCCATATGAGAAATGCCCAGGAAATTGGAAACCAGCATTGTAATTTCATGAAATCAAAAACTTACCCGAACCGCTAAAACGCCGTTCGACAATAGTTTTGCGTCAAATTCACCCAAGAAAAGCTGTCTGCAATTAAAGCAGAAGTTGAAAAATTACTCAAAGCAGGTTTCATTTATCCAATCCCATTAACAGATTGGGTATCGAATATTGTTCCTGTTAACAAAAAGCAAGGGACAATAAGAATATGTATCAACTATAGGGACATTAATCGAGCATGTCCAAAGAACAATTACCCTACTCCCTATATCGATCAAATCATTGACGATTGTGCCGACAATGAAATTTTCTCCTTTATGGATGGCTTTTCTGGATACAATCAAATCAATATTCTACCTGCTGATCAACCAAAAATGGCCTTCATTTGTCCATGGGGGACATTTGCTTATTGCAAATTACCTTTTGGGCTCAAGAACGCTGGGGAAACTTTTCAATGGGCCATGTCTTACGCTTTTCATGACATTAAGCACATTGTGCAACCCTATCTCGATGACTTGCCTTCTCATTCATTACATCGAGTTGATCATCTCGTCCATTTAAGAGCAACTTTATGAGGTGTAGGCATTATCGGATTAGGTTAAATCCCCACAAGTGTGTGTTCTGTATTGAAACGGGTCAGTTACTGGGGTTTGTTGTTTCGAAAGCCGGCATTTGCGTCGATCCCTCGAAGGTTGAAGCCATTATCAAATTTCCTCCTCCTTCGAGTCTTCACCAACTCCAAAGTTTGCAAGGGAAAGCAAACTTTTTACGTCGATTCATCCCTAACTACGCCGAGATCACAAAGGGTTTTACCCGGTTGTTGATGCAGAATACTTCATTCTTTTGGGATGAGATAGCTGAGAGATCTTTTGATGCACTAAAACACGCGTTGACCCATGCACCACTGTTACATCCTCCCAACTACAACTAGGACTACTTCTTGTATCTCGCCGCTTCCTATTCCACCATCGGAATGGTGTTAGTTCAGGAAGATGAATTCGGTACTGAACATGTGATATATTACCTTAGTCACACGTTAAATCCAACTGAGCTAAAGTACTCACATGTGGAGAAATTGGCATTGGCAGTGGTTCGAGCTGTCCAACGTTTTCGTCATTACATTTTACTACGTAAAACTACAGTTATTTGCGATTGCAACCCTATGATCTATATTTTGACCAAGCAATTGCTGGGCGGCAAGTACTTCAAATGGATTCTTATCCTGCAGGAGTTTGACTTGGAATTTGAACAGTCTAAGTCAAAGAAATCTTTAGTTTTTGCGGAATTAATGTGTGACTTCCCGCGTGCTGACACGAAAACTGTGGTGGAGGAGCCCATTGCGGATGAAACCTTGTTTCTAATCACCACTTTAGATCCGTGGTACGGGAATATCATCATTTATCTCCAAACCCAAACCTTTCGGCCATATATTTCACGATCGGACCGTCAAAAAATACGATTCCAGTCCCAACAATTCAAAATTATTGGAGATACGCTTTATCGTCGTGGGGTGGACTCTGTTTTTCGACGTTGTTTGACTCATGAAGAAGCAGAAAGGGTCCTCAATGACTGTCACTCTAGAGCGTGTGGCGGTCATATGTCTAGCTATGCCACTACCAAAAGATATTGCGCGCTGACTACTTCTGGCCGACTATGTTTAAAGATTGTATTATTGCAGTCCGAAAATGCCACAACTGCCAAATTTTTGATTGAAAGATGCGCACTCCACCTGCTCCTCTTCACCCTATCATTGCCATTGGTCCTTTTGCCAAATGGGGTATCGATTTTATTACATGTAACCCTCACTCGGCCGGGGGGCATGCATATATTGTCCTTGTGGTAGATTATTTTATCAAGTGGCCCGAGGCAATGCCTACATTTGAGGCAGACGGCAAAAAAACTGCGATTTTCGTATTCAATCATATCATTAATAGGTTTGGTGTTCCACAAGTGATTATCACTGATCATGGGCGTCATTTTCGAAATGTTATGATGACTGAACTTACAGACCAGCTTGGCTTGCGTCATGACAGTTCAACTCCTTATTATCCACAAGCTAATGTCCTGGTTGAAGCCATCAGCAAAGTTCTCGTCATCATGATCCGACGAATCATTGGGATTCATCGGTCAAATTGGCACAACATGTTATTTTTAGCACTGTGGGCGTATCGAACCTCAATTAAAACATCAACAGGGTTCACTCCTTTCCAACTAGTTTATGGTTTGGAAGCTATGTTACCTATTGAGTGCGAAATCCCGTCATTGCGAATGGCCATCGAGTTACTTCCAGCCACTTCCGAAGAGGAAAGACATTTTTTATACTTGCCTCAGCTAGATGAGAATCGCCGCGATGCTACATTAGCGATCGAATCTCATGCAAAACGTATTAAACCTCAGTATGATCGAAATGTGACCCCTCGAAATATTTCGGAAGGAGATCTAGTCTTATTGTATGATCAAGCAAATGATAAATTAGGTGCTGGAAAATGTGTGCCTATGTGGCATGGTCCCTATGTTGTCAAGCAAAAGCTAGCGAAAGGGGCCTATGAATTGGTAGACTTTGACAGGGTCTCTTTATGTAAACCAAGAAATGGTCTTTACCTGAAGAGGTATTATGCTTAAAACGAGTGTGGAGATTTTTTTGTTAGGTTAGTTTTTCCTTCTAGCTGGTGTGTTTTAGATTAAAGTGTGCTTAGCTTAGAGAGTGAGTTTTTCATCGTTATTCCTGCTTATCTTGGTTTTATGTTTGATGTCATAGATGTCGACGCCTCTCCAAACATACATTGGTTTCGCTGATGGTGCTTGTCGTAGTACGCGGAATATTTCTTCCGCAGTTAGGGTTATCTATTCACCCTCTGACGAGCTGGTATCTATGCATGGGGTAAGCCTCGGTCAAACAACAAACAACATTGCAAAGTATAATGCAGTGATTGAGTTATTATCTGAATCTATTTCATTTGGGATTCGGAGTTTGATAGTGAGGTTAGATTCTGACCTCGTTATATTACAGCTTAATAGAGTATACACCATTAGAAATCCAGTTTTATTAATATTATTTTTGAGAGTGCGTCTCTTGGAACGTGAATTTGACTATATTGAATATCAGCATATTCCAAGATCTTTAAATACATTAGCAGATGCAATTGCTTCTCAAATGTTGAGTAGACATGTGCAATAATCATACAAGTAAATTTAAAAACATTCCATAACATGTTTAACAAGACAAGTTGGTAATAATGATATCATATATATAGGAGTGGTGTCAAAATAATACATCAATCCTCGATCATAGTTGAAAAAACACCTTATGATCAGCAAAAATGATAAGTACAAAAAGCAAAAATGTCATATGTGACTACAATAGGCGATCATCCCATCACTGGTGATGATCTCGATACGAAACCACTGCACGGGCCACCTTACAAAGGAACCTACTAAAAGGTCCTGGGACTCCAATCACATAGCGCTGAATTCGACGAGGGATGTCATCTATACTGGTCTCGGGCATGTCCCCTGTCAGGCGCTCTAAATGGCTCTCCAACTCGGCTAAGGTCTCTGCTGATTCATCCTGTGGGGCTGGAGCTGGTGCAACTGGTTGTTTCCTCTCGTAAGGCCGGAGAGCGGTTGGTCACCGTGGGCCCACATCTGCATTTGAAACTTTTTACTATCATTTTTGGGACAATATAAAAACAACAAAAAAATTAAATTAGGAAAAATGTTGAAAATGATTTTACCTAAATCATCCCATTGCTCTCCTGGCGGAAGAGCCATGTCTGGGTCTCCACGAAAATCAACCCCAGCATAAGGAAAGTCCTGGATAGCCAAAAACCAGATTTTCCAACCATTGGAAATACTCATGTTTGAACCGAACAACCTCGGTCCCCTCATCAGGATGACAGGCCATAATTGCAACCCATCGTATCAGTTTGGGCTCTCTAGGAAGCCCAACTCCAACAGTAAGCTGTTGTGGGATCAGCATCGGAACCCTCTCCAGGCCAAAAATCACAACTATAGCCCCATAACCAAAGGTCTTTAGCTGTCCGTTTTTGGCCCTGGTTAGTTGGCCCTTCACATTGGCCAACACAGCATCGCACTAGTTGAAAATGGTGCCTCAAAAGTAATCAACTGCCATCCGCATCTAGGATCTGGTGGCAACGTGTAGCGCTACACTGCCGCAGAGTCTAGTAACTGTGAATGCTATAAGCATGAGTTCAGGAAGGGATATGGTTTTGATATCTATCCCTTTGTCTCGATTCTGGACATTGCAAAACTCTAGGCAGAGGCTCTCGAAAGATTGGCCACCTGCCCTGGGCCCAAATAGAGTCAAGTGTTCACCCCTCCTGGGAAAACCAGTCAAGAAGTATATATCAGCTGGCTCGATTTCGAGCTGGTGTCCACCAATAAAGAAACACTGGTCCTGTATACTCCATCTATCAACCAACCACTGCAAAAAGTCTACCTGGGACCTCATGCCAGGTATGGCCCAGAACTTGTACAAGCCACATGCCTTCAATGCATCGATCGAAGGTTGATGATTCATCGTGGCGAGGTCCACATCCTCGTGCTCCCGTTCTCGCCAATCAAGCATGATGTATATCCTACAATCAAGTAAAAAGGTGAATTAGAATATGCAAAATTTATTTCATTGGGTATTTTTTGAGTTAGTTAGGTTTTTGTAAACCTATGCACGGGGTACGCACCCGCATGTTAGGGACAGTGCATGGGGTCCGCACCTTGCCTTCACGGCAGGTGCGTACCCCTGACTTTTTTCCCATTGCAAAAAATTCAAGGTACGCAGGTCCCCTGTGGTAAACCTACGGGCCCTCGCGCGCGAGTTTCTAAACCTAAAAACCTCCTAAAAACAAAATTTAAACCCTAAAAAACAATTTCAAATGGACAAAAATGAAGAGTAGGATGAGGTGGATTAGCTGGAGGAGATGGCGTTCAATTCCGACGGATGGATTTTCCGCAATCTTCGCGGGAAGTTTCCTGTCAAAAGCCCTTTTTTCTCACCCAAATCTCAAATGGTAAAAATGAATGGTAAAAAGTCCTTTTTATAAGTTTTTTGCGTAAATAAATTCTAAATTTGTTTATGTTTCACTTTAAAAAGGTGTTTTTTGCAATATTTTAACCTATTATTAAACAGGTATGAGTAATGTTTGAGTTTTTGTTCAGGATAATGGATTTTTAGGTGAAATCAATCATTTTCAACGAAAAACCATTAGAGTCATCTTTAAGCTCTTTTTTGACTCCTAAAACATGAAAATATTGCTGAGTTTTTCTTTTTAAGCTCGTTAAAACGGAACTAAAAAGACGGTCCTCTTATAGCCCTTTTCTGACCGTAAAAATACGAAAAGATTGCCGGGTTTTTGTCGTTTCAAATTCGATATTGGTCATAAAACGACGTGTTGTTGATCGCTTTTTTACTTTTTCGGATCAGAGGCACTAATTACGAAAAGTAATCCTTGGTCGTAAAAGATCAAGTGGTTCTCTCAAGTATTATTTTATACTTTTTCGGGCTTGGGAGACACAATTTTACAAAAAAATCAACCCTGGAGTCTTCTTAAGTTTTTTCAGACTCTCTAAAAATGAAAAACGTTGAGTTTCTCCTATACTGGACTCGTTAAATTTCGACGGTAAAGGACATGTTCAATTACAAACAGGAGCGGACCACTCCTTCTTAGGGTTCGAATTTAAACTAAGTTGGACTCATTCGAAGGATGAGCTTATAATAAAGCATATGTTATCCTCCTCAAGCTTGTAAAAAAATAAAGAGGTACTTGCCAGAAATGGTGGGGGAAAAAGAGAGAAAAATGAGCCTGCTTGTCATACTTTGTAACCACTCTTGAACATGACACTTTCATTCACCTGAGTTGGGAAATCCTTTACCTAATAGTTGATCAAACTAAATTGAAAGTCTTTAGCTGGTTTCTGGGGATTAACTTTGGGTCAATCGTCACCAAACCATCTGTTGTTTCGTTATGTGTTCAAAAGGTCAATGCGAATAAGCCATTCTTCTGCAAAGATATCTGTCATTCCATCTTGAACATCCCCGAGTCAGTCCTTGCAACTAAATTTCTTCAAACTTGATCTATGATTTCGTGTCATGGGCTTGCCTACGACGGATCGCTTTCTATCGACTTCAGCTCTTTATCTAGAAAGATGATCTAGAAATCACCAGTACCTTGGAATCTGCATGCCTCAATGACAGGTTTCTCGTCTTCGACGATAGGTTGCATCATTGACCTTCGATCAAAGGATTCCGTGACATGTTCGACATCGACACATCTAATCACATCTCATGGATTGTACTGAGTACTTTGAGAGCCATTGTCATTATTTATGGTTTCTCTCACACTTGTTAACAGTTTACATCATCGACTGGTAATCAAGTGGTTTCTACCATGTTTGACTTCGAGACATTCATTCGCATGGATAGAATCGTACTATTTCGAGGAGTAGAAATGAAAACCCTAGATCTAGTTTCCACCATCCAGGCTGCGAGGAATTTTGTATTCATTATGTTGTAGACTATTCATAAACAGATGGCTACGTCCATACTGTGTCTACATGTGTCTATACTTATGATGTATTACAAGATCGTTCCTATATCAGAGCAGCAGTTAGTTTTCTAGTTAGTTTTAATCTGAGTATGGGAATGCCTACCTCAGCGATGATATGATCTCATATATATATTTTGCATTTGAATGTTTTTACAGGTTCCAACCGGGCTCTCCGCAAGATGATCCTAAAATGATAAAGTACTTCACTCTTCCTAAATGATAAATGAAATCCTCATCTACTACAGACTTCGCACTTTAGGGGGCAATATGTTACACAAAAATATCATCACCATGATTATTTGCAGTCAGTATGGGTCTATCATCACTTATACTAGCCTCCTAAGCAAGTCTCAGACCTCAGCTCTTCATGTCAAGCTTTTCAAATGAGAGAAAAGACATTGAAAATCAATATTACTCTGTTTCCGAAGTTTCTCTCACTTTTGCCTGTGGGCCCGCACCCTTTGTTCATATTTCCTGCATATCTGCATGCTCTGTCTATAAAGGGGTGGGTGCGTACCCCTGTAAAAGTAAAAAAGGCACAAGTTTATCCTAAAAAACTCACTTTTGGGTTAATTCTAGATGTTTCTAGAAGGATTTTGATGTGGATTGTTCGCTCGAAGGTAGTTCATGTATCCCAAAAGAGAAGGGGCTAATCCCTTGATAGGAGGAGCTATCCCTTTGAAGGAGGGCTTTATCCCTTTGAAGGAGGACCTAGTAACTTCCCTCCATTGCACTATAAATTAATGCATTGGGTCAGTTGCTAGGGAGGTTAGAAGATGAACATTTTGAGGGTAAATGTTGATGGAATTGGGACTTCCTAGTTAAACTTGAGAGGAGAGATCACATACCTTTTGGTTTCATTGGGAAGTGAGTGAAACTTTTCAAAGTAGAGGAGACTTCTTGTCGGACCCTGAGAGGAGCTTGTACAACATCAAGGCACAGGTTGTAAAGTTCTTCTTCATTTGAATTAATACAATCAAATTCATTTTTCTCAACAGATTTTCTTATGTGGTTTGTTTCATAATCTCATTGATCATTATGATGAATATGCTTTATGATATTGGCTTTTCAGGTGCTATTTAATTTGGTTTTCTTGTTTGTGTTTGCAGAATTACACTTCATGTTAGCTCATTTGGAGCGAGGGAGTGAGGCTTCCACAAACTTGCATTGGACCCAAGGTAGGCCTAAAACACTTGTTTGCCTTTGTTTTACTTGCATATTTAGAGAAAGATAGTTTTTGATTGGCTTGCTTGTCACTAGATATCTTTAGATACTAGGAAGGTCGGTCTTGTCCACAACCTTGACTCATTCCGCGTGACACTATGGCAAGCTATTAGATATAAATTTGATAAAATCCATACCCACTAAGAGGAACAGGAGAGTGGGGGAGGGAAAGTAGCTAAGATATTGGATCTCTTTCTGGTAACAGAGGATATGGCATATAGGGTTCCTTATTTCGGACATTGGGTGGGTGAATGAGGAGACCCAAACCAGCTTCCTATCCTATTAGAAATGAAAAGGCCCAATCAAAAACTGGGGTCCCCATTTAAATTCAACCCAGCATGGCTCAATGAAGACTCATACAATAATGTAGTTAAAGCTACATGGAAGCCTTTGACTGGAGAATACAGGTTGTCTTTAACTCATTCCTTTATGGAGAACTTAAAGCAAATGAAGAAGGAAACCATAGAATGGGCAAAAGCTAAGAATATTAGAGATGAAGCTAAATTAATAAGGATTGGGGAGGAATTAGATCTATTGGAGAGTCTAGAAATGGATGGATATGAAATAGTGGAGAAGAGGGAAAGGATTAAACAATTGGAGAGAAAAAGAAGGAAAATTGTAAATTATAGGGAAAAGAAATGGAGGCTAAAATGTAGAGACATATGGTTAGCAACAGGGGACGAAAACTCACATTTTTTTATAACTATGCTAAAGGGAGGAAAAATGAAAATACAATCTCAAGGCTAAAAATGGAGGAAGGAGAAACTGCAAAATATTTTGTCGATCTAGCGTCATTGGGAAGGACTCATTTCAAAATATATATTTAAAGCAACAAAAGTGGTCTCAATAGCAAAGGTGATCCAAATTTCCCAAATATTTCCTTGGTATTTTGAGGAGGAGGAAAAGAATCTACTTATGGACCATGTGTCAAAAGGGAAGGTAGAAAGGGTCTTAAAATCCATGCAGAGGGACAAGAGCCCAGGACCAGATGGTTGGACTGTGGAATTCTTCTAGCACGTTTTCGAGCTTACAGGGAATGAACTTATTGGGGTGGTGGAGGAATCCTGGGATTAAGGTTTGGTTTATGAACCCTTCAACTCTACCTTGCTGGCCTTAATACCAAAATCAAAGGATCCCTCATCTTTTGAGGAATTTAGGCCTATCTCTCTCTGCAACTGTATCTATAAAATTATAGAAAAATTTATTGCAGTCCGTCTGAAGCCTATTCTCTCAGGTAACATATACAAGGAGAAATTTGGATTCCTAGATGGCAGATAGATCCATGAAGCAATTAGGGTTTCCTAGGAGACACCTCTCAGTATTAAGAGGAGCATGAAAAATTGCGTGATTGTAAAAATTGATCTTTCCAAAGCGTATGATAGAATCAGTTGGCTATATATTCGTATGCTAATGACCCATCTAGGGTTTAGCATTGGGTCTATAAACTGGGTAATGGGATGTATTACAAATCTTAGTTTTGTTGTCATGATCAATCAGGCAGCAAGCGCTTTCTTCCACAGTCAAAGAGGCCTTAGACAGGGATGCCCATTGTCTCCGCTTATTTTCTTACTAGCAGCATAATAACTCAATCAATTGATACTAGAAGAAAAGAGAAGAGGATATTTAAAAGACATTTGAAGTTTATATAAACCTGAATATCACTCATTTGATATTTGTTGATGGTATTCTTTTATTCAGTGAAAAAATTAGAAGTGACATTCAACACATAAAAGCACCTCTTGATTTGTTCCTAGTAGTTAGAGGTATGTGTATCAATGCTCAAAAATCATATTTGGTTCTTGAAGGTTTCTTAAGGACTAAAATCATGAGGATCACATCGGCCCTCCCTTTTGAAGCTAAGTCGATGAAGGAAAGTTTCAAGTACCTCGGATTTCATCTAAAAATAGACTCTTACAAGAAACAAGATTGGTACTGGCTTGTGGCTAAATTTGAAAAACAGATCAAACACTAGAGTTATAAATGGCATTCAAGAGTAAGGAGGTTGGTTTTGATTAAATTGATACTTGTGGACATCCCTATGTACTTGAATGCATTGGCATGGATCCCCAAAGGAAAACTCTCACAAATAAGAAAAATATGCAATAGGTTCTTGTGGGCTGGATCAAAGGAGGATTCAGTGATGCCATGGTGGCCTGGGAAAAAGTAGCTAGACCAAAGGAATGGGGTGGATGGGGCATTAAAGACCTACCAACCCTTGCATCTTCACTATCAACAAAATTCGGGTGAAGGTTAATATCAATGGAGAATCTGTGGATGACAGTCATCAAAAGGAAACATATAGATCTCACTCCCATGGATAAATGGTTGAGGAACCCTGAAATGAAGTCTCCACATGCTTTAGTAGTATGGAAGGAAACTTTGGAATCCTTTAGGATCATAGAAGAAGGATTTTCCTAACACATTGGAAATGGAGAGAAACTTAGATTAGGTTTAGACCCTTGGGTAGGATGTAATGAGGGGTATGCCCTATCAAGAGAGGTCATGACATGTTTACATACACAAGACTTAGTCTTCTTGAATAATATTGCAAGGGAATTTCAGTCAAAAATATGGAAACAAGGATGGAAATCAACGGAGGAATTGCAAATGGAACCCCAATGGAAAGAGGAATGGAAGAATTGTATTAGAGAGCTCCAGAGAACAAATGTTTGTCTTAGCGATTGTGTGGATGTGTTGATTGGGTCCATGCTCCCACAAGAAAATATTCTACAAATTTTGGCTACTCTTACCTAATGGTAAGAAGGGCATGGGAGCACCAGAGTGGTGGTTTAAACCTCTCTGGAAATTAAAAAGTCCTACAAAATCAAGACTTTTTTTGTGTACCTTAAGGAACAAAATCCCTACATGGGATAACCTACATAAAAGAAATAAGAAGGGTCTAGGTTGGTGCACCCTCTGCAAAAGTAAGGATGAATTAGTACAACACCTTTTTTTAAAGTGCCCTTTCAGTACTAGAACTTGGGAAGAAACATTGAGATTAATAGGGAAGACCCAGACTTGGAATGGTAAAAACATGTGTGATGCTTGGAAAAGATGGTGGGATGAGGTTTAGGAGGAAAATATGAAAAATCTCCCTTTAATGATCTCATGGGGCATTTGGCTAGCTCGGAACAAGAGCATGTTTAAGGATTTGGTCCATGCTCACATTCCTATTGATGTAGAAAGTGCCTCAATATATGCTCTTATCCCCTTACCAAATCCTATATAGAGTTATAGGTGAACAAGAGAAGAACATATCAGGGGTGATATACCATCGACCTATTTTGATGGCGCGTCTGATCCACAAGACATCTGTGGTGTAGGCCTTGTCATGCACATCAACAACCAAAAATTTTTAAAAGCTTTGGCAAGCCTTGGGTCAGGAACAAATAATTATGCTGAACTTCAAGCTTTGAAACTTTTACTTTGCTAGATTACTCACATGAGGATGGGATTGGTCAATATTTTTGGAGACTCATTGAATGTTGTTAAATGGTTCAATGGAGAACAAAGATGTCAAAATTATATTTTGATTCTGACTAGAAGAAGTCTTACATCTAAAACAAAATTTTGACTTTATAGTTGTCTATCATATTTACAGTGAGCATAACTCAATCACATACCTCCTTTCTAAGCTAGGTTTGCAACTGACTATGGGTAACTAGTGCATAACAAAAGCTGATAAGGATAGGACTTGTGTGTCGATTCAAAAACCTTACCCCTCCTGATCGAGAAGAGAATCCCTTTTTCAAAAAAAAAAAAAAGCCTTTGCATAAGCTATGGTCTCTTTTTTGATATTGTTTGTTTTTACAGGGGACAATAACATGATATTTTCTTGAAACATTAATTTTTGTAGTTTTGTACAATTTCTATGTTCCTGTTTGGTTCATTTTCCTCACTAATGGGGAGGCCCGGGAACTGAAATTGGCTCTGTAATGGTTTTTTGGGCCTTTGTAGTACACAATTCTACGTACAACCTAGATTGACTTACTCTATTTTGATCTTACAGACATACATTTTTCTGAATGCTTAAATGCATTTACAAATGTAACTTTTTATTGCCTTAATAAAAAGTTTGATTTTTTCCTTGGAAGAAAAATAATAACAACATTAGCTAAATAAATTATAATGTTCCTATTGTTATCATATTTGACAAATTTTGTTATATATATATATATATAATCTTTAAGTGCAACTTTTTGGAGTTTTCAAAGGATTTTTGGTTGGAATTGGGCGAAAAAAATTGTGGACAAATCTTGATTTGTGTTGTTTAAACTGAATTTTTGATTGCATATATGGATTTAACACCCTCAAAAACTCTTGAGGCACTTCAATAGTGAAGAGTACACCGGTCAAAGTTGTGATTTCAATGAATCTATGTCGGCTTCTAGATAAATTAGATCAGAAAAATAAACGGAAATTTCAACAACAACACTTGTTTAATATGCAAAGTGCAAGTGTTTCAAGGTTTTTTAGGGTGTTGAATCCATTTATGCATTAAAAAATGCATTTTAAACAACAAGAAATCAAAACCTTGCTAGAAATTGTATTGATTGACCAAAAATGTCATTTCAATTGTGTCAAAAGATGTCATATGAACTAATGTCATATGAAATGAGTTATGGATTTTTGGGCATGTGGGTTTGATAAGCCATGGTATTGTGCATAACTGCATTACATATTTTATGCCATAATTTATGGATATTGTTAAAATATTCATGTACTATTTTTATATGTTTGTGTAAATAAATAACATATGTGTAGCCTTACTAGTGGTTATTGCCCACCAAAATTTATGGAAGTCCATGCACTTGCCCAAGCAATTAATTTATCCACTTCACATTTTAATTTATTAGTTCCTCCCAAAGCAAGACTACCTTGACCTATTAACCATTATTAATTTAGCTAACATTGACCAACTTAAATTACAATTTTTTATGCAAATTTTCCCATAAAATAATTTTTTATTTAAATGGCAATAACTAATCTACCCTTAGCACTTATTTCAAAATAAACATGCTGATAAACATAAGTATAAGCATAATAAATATGGAGAATTAAATTAAAATTGTGAAACCTTATTAAAAATAAACACAGAAATAATTAATAAATAACAACTATCTAATATGTACAGTGTTGGTATCATTCTGTACTGGTTGTATAATGTCTGTTTTTTGGACGTTTCTATTTAAGTGAATGACACCTCTCTCCTGCCCAACTGAAAGGACGATTAATGATTGGTGCCTTGCTGCTATCATTAGGTATAATAGACGTACGGTTGTTCGATCTTTGTAATGAGTGGTGTACGCATCGTGTTCTCTTCACAACCATGTGCCTGTGGTCCACACTATGGGCCTATGGTGTGGCCCACTCTAACTAAAGTAGGTTTGCGCATGGTTCCACTTTATGGAATAGCAGTTGAGAAATTGTGCATAAACAACAACGGCGTTGATTTTGCTAATAGCAGGTGACAGATTCATCGCCATTTTATTTTGTTATAAATATGAACAAGTAGTGACTGCATTATCTTGCAACTATATGGTATTGGAGCACTGTCTGCCCGCTTTGGTTGCAGCTCCTATGTGCTCTAAGCATAATTATGGAGTCGTCGTCATCTTCACCGATCGTATTTGAATCTCCTGGATTTCTCAGAGTATTCGAAGACGGGAGGGTTGAGCGTTTGATTGGCGGGGAAACAGTTCCCCCTTCTTCAGAGGATGGTAATTTCGACGAGGAGAAGGAAGGAGTGGCATCCAAGGACATGGTGTTGGATCCCCAAACAGGCGTCTTCGCTCGTCTCTACCTCCCTCGCCTCCATGTCACTGATGGAAGGAAAAAATTCCCGGTCCTCGTGTATGTTCACGGAGGGGGCTTCTGCATAGAATCTGCTGCCTCGCCAGGTTATCATAGCTATCTTAGTAAAGTGGCTACAGAGGCCAAGGTGATTGGTGTGTCGGTGGAGTACCGGAGAGCCCCTGAGCATCGCCTCCCTGCAGCTTATGACGATTGCTTCGGTGTTCTTGAGTGGCTTGACCACCAAGCAATGGCACTGGAAGGAGTGTCTGTGGATCCGTGGCTCGCTTCACATGCAGACTTCAGCAAGGTTTTCATTGCTGGAGACAGTGCAGGTGCCAACATCGTGAACCAGTTGGGCATCCGTGCCAGCGGAAGGAATTGGGATGGGCTGTGTTTACAAGGGGCCATTCTTGTTCACCCCTTCTTCGGTGGAGAAGAACGGATCGAATCCGAATTGGGGGCGGAGGTGGAGGGTTTTGTTAAGGCGGTTGATGGAATCTGGAGCATCTCTCTCCCCGTGGGAGCGAACAGAGACCACCCTTTTTGCAACCCAGTTGGGCCCCGTTCTCTCCCTCTGTCCACTCTTGTGTTTCCTCGAACGCTGGTATTTGTGGCGGAGAAGGATCTGCTGAGAGATCGGGGTATTTTGTACTATGAGGCGCTAAAGAAAGCCGGCAAAGATGTCGACTTCGTCATGACTGAAGGTGAAAATCACGTGTTTCATCTCTTGAATCCTAAGTCCGAGAAAGCGCCCTTATTGATGAAACGCATCTCTGATTTCATGGATTCCTCTGATTACTGAATTATCTCAAATAGTTTACTTTTCAAGGTTCCGCGGGAGGGTGAAACAACTCAGATAGTTTCTCTTTTCAGCTGATGGTGGTTCATTTGTCAGGTCTTTTCTTCTTTATCTATCTTGTGTGGATGTGTCTGCAACACGAGTCAGATGTATTTATCTAACCTGGGAATTCAATTATAAAATCCTTTTTCTTTTTCTTTTATATGGTATTTCACATTAGTTTCGTCGTGTTATATTTGGAAATAATGTTCAGCGTTGTAAAACCACTTCTCCTTTATAGGTTATTTCACATTGGTTACAAAGTTTGTGTTATAAATGTGATTCTTGCTTTAATGGGTACACACATATTTTTATTCCATAATAGTAATGGTAATATGAATGTTAATAGTTTAAATATTTATTTTTATATTTAATAACAATAATTTTAAAGATAAAATAAAATTTGAAATTTGGAATTAAAAAATATATGATAAAATTATTAATCATTAAATAAAGTATACCAGAAGAAAAAGGTTTTGTTTAATATTTATTCTTCTCATACTATTGAGTTTGGAATATGGTAATTGTAAAATATATACTATGCCCTTCTCAACACCTATGTTCCATGACATGCATTTTTCTTTTCCTCCATTAACCTAAAGCACCACCCTTGTTCCCCAAACCCTTGAAGTTGCAATAGGGCATTATAAAATTATTTCTTTGGTTTTTGGTGCCTATGTTCCATGATATGTGTTTTTCTTTTTCTCCATTAACCTAAAGCACCACCCTTGTTCCCCAAACCCTTAAAGGTGCAATAGGGCATTAGAAAAGTATTTCTTTGGTTTTTGGTGCAGGAAATGGTCATAAGACAATATATTTTCCTAGCATCGCTTGCAAAAATATAAGGGAATAAATAATGTTATGATCTCTGAGCATGTAGACTCCCCTTACAACATATAGGGTAGGATTTAAGATCACAAGTTTGAGATCATCTCTTCAACTCAATCATCTTTGTACAAGCTCAGTGATATTTTCCTTTTAGTTAAAGGACATGCATCCCTAGAGAAGCCATTGACACAAATAGTCTCCCAAGACAACTTCTCATTCTCTTCCATCCAAAGAGATAGGGAACTTCCATTCAAGTATGAAGGAAACTTTTTTGAGCTCATTCAGAGACTATAAGAAAGAAAATGATTGTTTCCATCCTGCGAAAGACATATAATAAAGGAAAGGTCATACATAATACTTGGTCATCCAACACCACTAAATTTGAAATAACACCTCTACCCAATTCAAGAATATACGCTAGACGATGGTATCTTCCATTCTATTAAAGCCATGTAATAAAGGAAAGACTACCTAATTGTTCAAAACCACTTTGAATTACCACAATGGTGATATGTATACCGTGTTTTTCTCAACTTGTATTATCCATTTGTTTTTCCCCTTGGAAAAATCGTAATTTTTATTATATTAAGGAAAATTACATGTTGTAAATGTTGTTCGCATCTGCAGAAAATGACGTTGTATGCATGTCAAGTAAAGAAGAAAACATAATATATAAGTTCTCCATGCAAGGAGACTTTGTCTTCAGATGTGTTCATGTATCGTTTTTGAAATATAAAAATACTATGTGCAGAGAGTATATGCATCTGTAGATGCATCTGCAAAATATATAAACCTGTAGTAAAACATATCATAAAAAACAAGCTTCAGTTGAGCCTAAACTGCATGGTCCATAAAAGGGTGGTGATAATATTGATAATGGTCTCCATTCCTCTACTCCTGTATCATCCATGTATCATGTGGCCATACCACTGCCTCCTTGGAAAGCTTTTCAACAAGTGTCTCCTGTTCCGTGTATATATGACGACGAACAAAGTTGTCAAAATAAGAAATGTGTTGATGGACCTCATCCAAGATAAGCCTCAGAGTGTATGCGTGAGAGATTGATGTTTTATTGATCCAATTGCAAACAATTTTTGAGTCCCCAAATATTTCTAGGTTCCTACTGTAGAAATTCCCACTATAAATCAATAGATTAAGCAATATACTAAAGCAAAATACAAGATCTACTTCTACAACAAACTTGCAGAAGCTTAATCGAATATGAGCAAGATCAAATAGAACTCATATGACTGAGAATGAGAAATCAATCACACATGAACGCAGAAGAATAATCTGTGGAAAGCCTCAGCTAAAAACCCCAATCTCTATATTATCATACAAGTGGAAATATGTTCAGATTACACAGCTTTAGCTCACAAGCTATCCAGCTCTCAGTACAATCCATCTACCGCTCATAGATAGTTAAAGTCTTCTCACAAACCTTCTCCTCTTCTTTCCAAGCCTCCTATTTCCTTGCGCAGTTTCTCTTGGGATCCAATGCTACCAGCTCTGTGAATTTACCTCTCACACAACACATTAAACTCCAAAGTAATTGCGCAGTCCTGAAGGAGATAATTCCTTCTGCATGGATGAGTTTCCTATATAGGAAAAATCCTCCAACTGATAGTACATTGTCCCTTCCTCTGATCTCAACTGGGTCTCTGTCTGAGCTGACATGCATGAGTTATTTATGAGAGAATATTTAGTTATCTGAAGTGCAGCAATTACATGCAAGCATGCATTAACTAAGTGAACTCACAATTAGTTCAACGAACTATTTGAACTAATCTAACTGGACTTAATTTAGTTAATTGAGCTAACTAATTACAACTCAAAGTACAACTCATCTTGATCTCCTTTAATCAAGGGATAACTTCCTTAATCAATGGAGAAGCTGTTGCATGTATTCACATAGAATTCATGTTTGATTTCCTATAACTAATTAACTTAAGATGAATTAATTAATTATTTTACAAACAACTGCTAAGATCAAATTCGAATTTTATTTCTCAATTTTAGTTCAAGGACTAACTAAAATTGGAATCTATCCCGAAATGCTATTTATAGCAATGCTATTTTTAGCACTTCCATTTTTCATTCCTTGTTGCGATGTCCAACATTGGTATCGGAAATGCTATTTATAGCAATGCTATTTTTAGCATTTCTATTTTTAGCATTTCTTGTTGCTATTTCCAACACTCCCTCTCAACAGGAAAGACATTCAACTCGAACCTGATCCTAAACCTTTGGAATGTTCTGCATGCAACACTTCTCCCAAGTGTTGTTGCTCCAACAACTCTAGAAACAAAAAATCTCCCAACTGACCTCACTGTTGGGCTAGAAACACCCTTTGATGCTGAAGCTCCCTTTGCCACTGACAAGTGCTCCCTCTGTGACCTCTGAGCTGCTACAACACTACATGCATCTCACACCATTGCACACCTCTTTGTGCCATCGTGCATTGGTGCAACACTCCTGTGCCTCTCGCATTGTTGCAGCTTGCTAGCTCTGCACTGTCTTGGGATTCTTGCACTATAGCTATCTCTGCTGCTCAATCCGCATCTGTCTCTACCCACTCAGCCAATCCTGCTACTCCTCATCAGGGCTTTTGTAGCAAGGTCTAATCAAAGAGGTTGGGTACCTCAATGATGTTGCCCCTATTCCAACCTTCTTGGGACTGTCACTCCACATCGCCCCACCTCTTACCTAGAGGTATGGATTCATGTGATCCATCTTCCCACTTGGCTCGAATTTTCCCCCTACTAGAGGTCTCGGCATGAGTGAATGCCTCTAGTTAGTCTCCTCTTGGCTTCTCTAGTTATGGCTGCTCCATAACCTCCTGAAGTTGCTTCACCAATTGTGGCTCCTCCACAATTGTCTGAGACTTCTTCTGACGCCACATTTTGAGAGGTAATGTACTCTCCCTATCAACCACTAAGTCTCCTACAGTTGCCTTGCTCCTCAAGGCTTTACATGTATCTTGAACCTCAAGAGCGTACAGGTTATTGGCTAGCACACCAATCTGTTTCATCTTTCCTGTCGTCATGAAATTTTCTGGAAAAAGAGTTGATTTTAAATCAGTGATATCTCCCTTATCTGAACTTCGATTCAGGTAATTTTTTTTTTGAATTTGGGTCTTTTTCCACAAGGAATGCATATATGTTATTTGTTTCAGAAAATTTTGCACAAGAAGTTTCATATCTTCTCTGAAAACTCGTGGCCCAACTTTTTTTTACTTCGAATTCTCTTTTTCTTATACTGTTCACTACTCCGATAAACTTTTCTTCGATAAACTTGGCTCTGATACCATGTAGAAATTCCCACTGTATATCAACAAATTATGTAATATACGAAAGAAAAATACAAGATCTACTTCTACAACAAACTTGCAAAAGCTTAATCGAATATGAGAAAGATCAAATAGACCTCATGTAACTAAGAATGAGAAATCAATCGCACATGAACACAGAAGAATACTCTACGGAAAGCCTCAGATAAAAACCTCGATCTTTGTATTATCATACAAGTGGAAATATGTCCGGATTACACAAAGCTTTAGCTCACAAGCGATCCAGCTCTCTGTACAATCTCTCTGCTGCTCACAGATAGTCAAAGGTTTCTCACAAACCTTTTCCTCTGCTCGCCAAGCCTCCTATTTCCTTGTGTAGTTTCTCCTAGGGTCCAATGTTGCCACCTCTGTGGATTTACCTCTCACACATCACATTAAAATCAAAAGTAACTGCACAGTCCTGAAGGAGATAATTCCTTCTACATGGATGAGTTTCCTATATAGGAAAAATCCTCCAAGTGATAGTACACTATCCCTTGCTCTGATCTCAATAGGGTCTCTGTCTGAACTGACATGCATGAGTTATTTATGAGAGAATATTCAGTTATCTGAAGTGCAGCAGTTACATGCATGCATGAATTAAATAACTAAACTCACAATTAGTTAAACAAACCATTTGAATTAATCTAACTGGACTTAACTTAGTTAACTGAGCTAACTAATTACAACTCAAAGTATAACTCATCATGATCTCCTTTAATCAAGGGATAACTTCCTCAATCAATGGAGAAACTATTGTATGTCTTCACATAGACTTCATGTTTGATTTCCTACAACTAATTAACTCAAGATGAATTAATTAATTATTTTACAAACAACTGCTAAGATCAAATTCGAATTTTACTTCTCAATTTTAGTTTAGGGACTAACTAAAATTGGAATCTATCCCGAAATGCTATTTATAGCAGTTCTATTTTTAGTGCTTCCATTTTTCATTCCTTGTTGCTATTTCCAACATTGGTACCTAAAAAGTTATTTATAACAATGCTATTTTTAGCACTTCTTGTTGCTATTTCAACACCTGCAATGTTTTTCAATTGAAAATTGTATGAGGTGTTTGGCTGTAATGAGCTCTACATAATTATTTATGCTCTCTCTTAGCCCCATTTGTATTAGAAAGTGATGGGAAGCAATTAGATGTAGTAAAACTCCACCCCCATACCCTGCTTCTTATGTTGATCCATCTAAACAATCCCATGGCTGGGTGTGATCAATGGTTTATGGAATGATATGTTTGGAGGGTGGGTTTTCGTCATCTTCTGGTATGTTGCTGTAATTTGCCAGAAGTTGGGCAGAGATGGTGGGCCAGTGAGGAGTGGTATCTTGAAAGATGAGGCAGTTTTGGGCAATCCAGATTTCCCAGCAGATGTGGAGGGGAAGGTTCCTGGCTTTTGATGGGGATGCAAATGTCCACCAATTGGTCCAAACATCCCTGATAGGCTGTCCCCTCGACGTGGTTTGAGAAGGGGTGATTGGGAGGACAATTCTCTAAATATCAACAGTGATGGGACAGGTGAGAAAAAGGTGGTCCACCGATTCAGAATAGTCATTACGTTGGCAGCACGAGAAGGGTCCATGTTGTCATGTCTTGATCAAGTTGTCTCTAGTGGGAATCTTGTTTTTCAAAAGTGACCACATGAGAAATATGGTTCTCAGTGGTGCTTTGAGTTTCCACATGCCCTTCCACCATAAATCTATAAGCTGTGGTTTGTGTATGTTCGCAAGACATAGATATCCCTCTTTGGGTGAGTACCAGCTGTCATTTGCATGTGCCCAAATAATCTTGTCGTCCCCTTCAATTATTCTGGTATGAGATTCGGTTAAGGCAGTTGTGTAGTATTCCCAATGATGGTGCCATTGTTAAGGAATGAGCAGACTCTGTGTAGATTTCCATGCTTGATGGAGAAAGGTGGATCTCTCCATGTCAGCAATGTGACTGATGTGTGTAATGCCAGATTTGACAAGGTGGATCTTGAGCTTTTCAGGTAACTTGTGGGCATTTCCACACCCAATCCAAGGGTACAACCCAATGTGAACAAATGTACTAGCTTGAATTCTCCAAGTGAGCCCATCTCGAATAAGTGGCAAGGAATTTAGTAGTGCTTTCCAAATGATCGAGATCCCTATTTTTTTCCAACTTATCTGTCTAAGCCAGTCCATCATGTTAAGGGGAGCTATATATTTTGGAGGAGGCTACCATAGTCGAGAGGCTAATTGTAGTGATTAGTTGCCAACCAGCCTGGCCGCTAATGCAGAGGAGAAGTCTTCTAGTTTTTTTATTCCCCAACCTCCCCACTTCTTTGGGAGGGTGAGCAAATCCCATTTTGCCCATGAAAAAATCCTCCCCACTTGTTTTCCTTTTTAGAGGAACCTATAGCAAAGGTTTTGTATTCTAGAGAGGATTCCTCTAGGTATCCAAGCTAAGGACATCCAATACACCAGAGTGGCTTCGAGGACAACTTTGATGAGAACTAGTCTTCCTGCCCTGGAAAGATACTTATGATACCAGATATTAAGCTTTCTTTCCAGCTTTGAGATTAACCATGTCCAATCAGCTATTTTGTAGCCATGTGGCTTCAGCCTGTAGTCAAGATATCTGAGGCCCTTTTCCAACTGTAACAAGGTGAAAGGAAACCTATGAAGGGAAAATTGTATCTCATGTGAGATTTCGAGTTATTTATGGCCATGCCTATTGTAGTTTGGAAAAGGGTGATAATATGATGTAGATAAGTCAAATCCCCAATTCCCTCATTGAGGAAAATCAACACATCATCCACAAAGAGGAGGTGTGTTATCATGCACTTGCCAGTGATCCTGATTCCCAATAGTTGACCTTGATGGTGCATATATTTGATAAGTCTGCTGAGCCCTTCCATAACCAGTAAAAAAAGCAAGGGAGACAAGGGGAATCCTTGTCTTAGGCCCCTTTCAGAGTGAAAGAAAGGAGATGTTGCTCCATTGATCATGACACCAAAGGATATATTTGTGATACAACAAATTATCCAATTTTTAACCCCATATGGGAATCCTAAATGAGTTAGGAGCATTATGATATATATCCAACTTACCCGGTCAAAGGCCTTAGATAGATTTGCTTTGAGGATCATACCTTTAATCTTCTTCGTCCAGATAGAGTGTAGCACTTCCTAAGCTCTACCAATTGCTTCATCTATTTGATGGTCTTAGAGAAAAGAAAATTGTTCTGAGGCGATGTGGGTAGAGAGAATGGGTTAGAGGCGGTTTGTAATGATTTTTGAAATGATTTTATAAATTCAATTGCACAAGGATATGGGCCGAAAGTCATCGAAGGAGGTCGGGTTGTCTGATTTGGGAATGAGGGCGATGAAAGTAGAGTTAATGGCTCCATGTATATGACCAGTTGATCTGCATTCCTCAATGACCTTGAGTAGATCATCCCCAAGGATTTCGAAAAATGCCATATAAAACTCCACCGACCATCCATCTGGTTTTGGAATCTTGTCCCACTTGAACCATTTTAGAGTAGCCTCTAGTTCCCCTAGTGTGACTTCTCTGTTCAAATCCATAGCATTCTCCTCGTTGACAAACCAAGGGAAAAGTTGTGCTACTCTTATGAATTCCGCTAAGGTGGAATTGGGGGGTGCCTGATAGATATTCTTAAAGTGGGTTGTGGCTAGAGAGGCTAGTTGTTGGAAAGTATCCACCTCATTTCCCTACCCATTTGTCAGTTTCTGAATGGTATTGATTGTCTTTCGTCCATTTGCAAATTTTTGGAAAATTTTTGTGTTGTCATCTCCCTCCATCAACCAGATTGCTCTACCTTGCAATCTCCATGTTTCTTCCCGCTCTTTGAGAATTTTCCCTCTCTTTGATATTAAGGTAGTGAGCTTATAATTTTGTTCTCTTGATATAAAAACTCCTCCTTGCTCATCCTCCAACGCAGAAATTTCGGTTTCAATGTTACTAAGGTTTTGTTGTTCCCCTTCTCTCTTATTATGAGCCCAGATTTTTTATAACCTCTTCATTTCTTTTAGATTGTTGACAAAACCTTATGTAATGTTGCTCCAGTAGCACGAGGGTGGGACTTCTAGAAGTCTGTGATCATCTGGGTATAAGAGGTATCCTTCAACTAGGTGGAATTAAATTTGAAGGGGGATCTAGGTTTTCTTATGCCTCCCCTAATATTAAGGAAAATCAACAAGTGATCGAATATTCCCCCTGAGCCTACCCATTGTCAAAAAGTGAGACCTCTCTCCAGTAACTTTTCCTTGATGAGGAATCGATCTAACCTTCTTACAAGGCTGTCCTCTCCACACCTTTTATTCCTCCATGTCGGTAGCAACTTTGCAGAGGGGATATCAATATAAATGTGGGTCTCCAGAATATTTTCAAAGAAGACAGACAAAGGGTTGACCTGGGCATGGTGTCCCTAAGATTCCAAATAACCCATAGAGAAATGTAGGTCCCCTCTTGAGATGATATTGTCAAGTTGAAGAATGTCTAAGGACAATAGGTTCTCCCAGAAATATTCATGATGATGGCAAGGCTCGTAAACATTTATTAGTCTGATATCAGTACCCAACTCAGATGATAGAATGTTTGCCCCCATGAATCCTATGCCTCCACAAATGTTGTACATATTGATAAGGCAAGGACTTTACATCGATGGCTTGGAACGTCTATCCAAGGATCATGGATTCGAGGAGGTGAGATATGGAATCAACAAGACCCAAGGTTTCTTGGAGGAAGAAAACATCAATCAATTCAGACTTAAGAATTCCTCGTAGAGCTAGTTTTTTCTCAGGGCTATCTATCCCTCGACAGTTGAACGAGAGAAGCTTCATGGGGGAGATGAGCCCAGGGAATTTTATGCTCTAAGAACTCTGTCAAGAGTAAGTTGACACCCTAAGATGATCTCCTCCCCTGCCTGTTGTTCTACTATGGACAGGGAGGATGGTCAACCTCTATGGGGCTTAGGAGGGATGGGGGAAGGTATCAGGCCAATGCTAATGGAATCTGGGGCCAGGGATCAGGAGAGGGGGTGGAGGTGGTATTTTTGGGGGACGGAGACAAGAATAGGGACAGAGATTTCAGATGATTCTGCCTCTAGGAAGGAAGGGGGAGTATAAGGGAAAATAGGGGGAGGGGGATGTAGAGGACATTCTAGGGTAATGGAGGTAAGTGGCATAAAATCAAAGCTCTGTTGTAAACCTATGGAGACATTCATGCATTCAGATGAATTTGAGAAAATTACAGAGCAAGGTTCAGAAGGGCGCGATATCTGCAACCACCCTTGACCTAGTCAGTAGTGGGGAGGGAGGTCGAAGAGATGCCTTTCCACGCTTCTTCGATGTCGCTGAGGCCAAGTGAGTTTCAACTATTGTAGGGGTTGTATGCTCCAATGCATTAGATAAAGGGGGGTGACCAGCCAGTGCCTGATGATCCTTTGTGGGAATTGTCTTCCCCTTGTTCTTAGTCCTCGCTTTCCTCAATAGAGGGCAATATTTGTAGAGGTGTCCCACTTTATGACAACACTTGCATCTAAATGGAACCCCCTCGTAGTCAAGGATCTATGTTCGCGAGTAGTTCCTCCAGTGCAGAGTAATTTTCTCTTGTAACCCTTCTCTAATGTCGAGGTGGACTAAGATCCTTGCAAAGGCCATGATCTCAGTGGTGAGACACGATTTATTATATTCTAGGTAGGTGTCAAGTGTGTTTCCTATGCATCTGAAGATGTCCTCGAACTAGAATTGTAGTGGCAATACAAGAAGGTGAACCCAAAGAGGCCCAACCCCGAGTTGTACCCTATTTGGATCAAATAGAGGGCTCCATCTCCTTAACAGCACATGTGCCTATTCAATATGCCAAAATGAGGACAAGACCCAGTTTGTATGTTTGGCTTGAGCAAAATGCAGAGTGAACCAGTCGCGGACAAAGGTTTGTACGAAGGGAAATTCTGTGAGGTGATGTCCCCATATTTCAGTAACCCATTGTTTTAGCCATGCAGGTGAATAGTTGCTTCCCCAAACTCTCCCAACTAGGGCTTGCTCAGCCATGTCCATGATTTCTCCCCACTGAAAATCTTCTTCCCAATTGATAATTATGTCTTGCGCACTTGATTTCGCGCATATTTGTCATTTTCCAGGCCTATGATCTGTGGCAGTGGCATCATTATGTGCTCTTCCGTAGGGAGGGTTTGTAGGGTTAGGGTTTATGAGGCTCAGGTCAGGGCCTGAGGGGAAAGCATTTAGAAGTGGGGGGGTTTCCGTGAAGCTACCAAAAAGATAAAAAGTTGTCGGTGATGAGGAGGAGGGACCTTGATGGGGTTGAGGTACACCGATAGATGAATGAGAGGGTTAGTAGGAACTTGTGGATTCCTGGAGGGAAAGATATTTAGAGGAGCAAGCTGTAATGTCAGGGCCAATGCATCAGGCTACAAACTGCAGGGAGGTTCGCGATAGTGGAGGAGTAGCGAAAGGCGACTAGGAGGGCGGCGCATCAGGTAGGTTACTGACCAAGCAGGATGGTCCTATGATCAAGGGTAGTGGAGTGATGGCTTCAGTCAGGTAACTGATATATGGAAAAAACCCCCTTTTCCTTGAGTTTCTTCCAAATATGGAGGTACCCACAATAGGGTCTTCCGAATAATCAACTAATTCTATGTCCATAACTACTCTGTGGCTTACGCCAGCTACTGTCGTACTCAGAGATAACAATTGTTGTGGGGGACTAACAACTACAAATGGGGTAAACAGTAGAGCATAAATGCGATCATGGGTAGAGGGTTCAGGTTAATAAATGGGTAAATGAACGGAGCATGGAAACGACATTTGGAGAACAACGACAAGTGGAAAGTAGGCCTAGTCGAGGACATGGGGAAGATAGCTCTAGTAGACTATAGTGAAAAAACCCTAGCCTGTTTCTGGGTTGGTTTGTGGCACAGTACCCATCGCTCCCCTTTCCCTTCTTTAATCCATCTCGTATTATCCATTTTTTGTACTCATGTACCTCTCTTTTTCTCCACTACTCTTGAGAACCACCCTCACCGCAAAGATATGAAAATCAAACAAGTTATTAATAAACACTATTCTTTTGTTTTGGTGCAAATACTAGTCATGTAATATTTGGTTTATTCTATAAACAATAGTAATGGGACAACACATCTTCCCAGCCTTGCTAGAAACAATAGAAGGGGATAATGAGTTTTTTAGCCTTAGTGTAGGTGGACTTCTCTTGTAACATAATGGGTGGGGTTTGAGTCATAGGTTCAGCTCAATCATCTTTGAACAATATTATCAATGGGTTTCTTCTAGTTAGGAAAGAATATTGAACCCCAAAAGGAAGGGTTTCCCTGGATAGTATCTCAAGACACTTGATCCTCCTTGATCTGAGGAGAAGGTGGAATTTTGTTCATGTAGAAATGAAGAAAAATCCATTTCAATTTTGGGACCACATTCAAGCAAAGCACTAGTTCCATGGTTTTTATATCGACCCCATGTAGGACTTGGATGCACTACTTATCTGAGTTGTAAGAATTATTAGAGACAATTCATGGTTGCACATGCATATATTTAGTAGTGTTTCCTTAAATCTGCATTCCCTCACATACTAGTTGTTTCAAGTATTACTAAATCTCCAAGAGAATGACACAAACAACATTGCCACTATCATGCACAATATATGTAAACATTTTCTTTATCTTGCACTTCTAGATTGTAAACCCTCTATAGGATTCATTGGAGTTAAAGGGATGGGTGCAATCACGAACAATTATAACCCTTTTCTTACTACATGTTTGAAAAAAGCTAGCAAAGAAATGTTGTTCTAATCCCATTGAATATTTTTGGATTCTACAAATCTTCATGGGTATATATTCTTCAACAACTACAAAGCACACAAAGATAAGAGGGCTACAAAAAATGGGTTTCTTCTGGGTTCTCTAATACATTTTTCATTTGATTTAGTATATTAGGTTAAACGAAAATTGAACATGCATTGTGAATAGAACTACATGTTAAAAGAGCTAGTTCTCTATTGGATATATTGAATAGGGACATATACAAGGATATATGTAGGTTTTATAAATATTAATAGATATCATTAAAAGTAGATCTATATAAATGAGTGTTCTTACTTTGACTTAAAATATTCTATCAACGATTTCACTACACTCTAGCAACCTCAAAATATTTTGATAAGATTATAACAATTTGCATGCAATTACATATAATCTACCAGTTCTCTATAATACCTAGCATATATATATTCATGTTACAAAATTTCTCTTTTTTGAAGGCTTAATGAGAATATCAACCATGTTCTCAATTACGTTATAATACATCAAATCAATTTATTTTAATTGAACATCTTTTACAAAATTATGTTGAGTTTCAATGTGTTTTGAAATTGCATGATAAATTGGATTATTTACTACTTTCATTGAACTTTGATTGTTGCACTTGATATTTTAGCTACTCTTTTTCCTTTTCCCCTTTCCTTCAAGAAGGCACCTTAGCCAAATTACATCATAGATAGAACTACACAATAATTTGTATGCAACTTCAATAGAGGGTAATGAAATAGTTGGCTACTTTTACTACTCTAAGACACAATCATGGATCACACCTTGAATGTATATCGAATGGTCAACTAGTTTTCTATCATCTAGATCACCTATCCAATCAGAATCTCAATAACATGTCAACTCAACATTCCGATGATTAATGTATTTGTTTCGTTGACAAATCTTATCTTGCTGACATGACATATCTCCCTAGGCTCATAAACCAAGCCTAGAAACAAATAGACAAACACATGAAAACATTCCTTAATTTATGACTAAATCGTAGATTTAAATAGGATGAAAAGCTCATACCTTTTTCTAAAATGCTTGATGATGATCCTCGTTGTTGTCCCTTATAGATTTAAACCTCACTCTCTTGATTATCCAAGAAGAGACCTATAAATGTAGAGACAAACAAGTCATCAAAGCATATAATACATCAATGATTTAATCATAAAATATGAAAGTGGTTAAGGAATCTTACAACAGACATCATAACAAATGCATATGGGAAAGAAACAAGTATTTGTATTAATAATGAAGAGAAGGAGAATTACAACTAGGCATTGATGTTGGAAGCCTCATTCTAATGATCCCAGTTCAAACCCTTGCAATCAAAAGAACTCCAATGGATATTTTTACAACATGTAAGTATAGTTCAAAAGTCTAAAATGACAACCCAACCTTCTTAGAGTGTATTGTACTTATAGTATGGAGTAGAAGATGAGATATCCACAAAGGGAGAAGAAATATCCACAATGAGTGGGATTGATCCACTATGGTTGGTAGGAGGTTTAGGATAAAGGGAGCTCAAGCCCAATATTCCCCACTTAGGAATATATACCGATCTTGAGGCTTCTAGAAGAGGAATCTTCCTTTACTTTTCTTTTACCTCTGTAAGAAGATCATCACGCATTTAACACATGAAATCTGTGATGAAATCGAAAGTCGTTACTTATTGAAGGTATGACCATCAAAGGTTATGAACTAAGTACCCATGATGATGTCCAAATTTAGGTTTTTTAGGTAAATATTCCAGGATTATTATAATTCATGGAGAGATATTTATTTAATCTTTCAAGGGGATTTATGACAATAGTTCATCGTACAGTGAAAGATCCAGATTTTGCATCATTTGCATAAGTGTGACAAATTGATGTGTAACATATTCCCCCCTAATGTACAAATTCAGAAAGGGTATGACGGTTGAAGTGATTTATCATGCAAAGGAAGGAATCAAGGAATCACTGGTTGGAGAACTGCAAATCATTAACCAAGGAATTATAGTACAATTTTGTATTATAATCATCGCTCAGGTAGGCATTCCCACACTCAAATTACATGTATCTCAAAATTATTGTATGGAAATATACAAAGATCCATATTAAGGTGAAGTCATGACTGCCAGATATACATTATGGATCCATGTTGCAATCATTAATGCTAAAAACTCCAATGCAACTTAGATGTATCTATAATAGCCCCAGGTTAAAAATTCATGTAATAAAGTTAATAAAGGAAAAAAAAGACCAGGGTCATGGGACACGTATTCCAAGTTGAATGTTGGGAAAACCATCCTAGTGTGCATGTTCATTTGGTTTATGGTGTCTAGGGTAAATTGGCTAGGGCAATGGAAAACGATTTAAAAATACAAGAGGCATTATTGGTATTTTATTTATGAGAACAAGGGAAATTAGGAGAAAAGGAAGGTGAAAGGTCACAAGTTTCACGTGAGGAGGAAAATGAAGGAAAATAATGGAAAATTGAAGCAATTAGAGGCCTCATTGATAAAAAGGCTTCTAAGAATCAGTTCATAACCTTTTGTCAGTTTATTTGGAGCTCTCTCTATGTATTATCTCTCCCACATACTCTTGGACAATTAGAGTTTTCTTAGAGTACTCTAGCATTGGAAAAAGAAGGCAAAGGAAAGTAAATATCAAGCAAGGAAGAGTAGGATCAAGTGGTTACAGTGGGATTACTTGTAGGTATTGAGTTGAATGTATGATTTATTTTCTATTTTTGGCATGCATGGTACATGCATGTGTGTATTTGGTTTTCTTGCTATCATTGGAATGGGTTTTTCCAGGTGTAGCAGTGACTTCCAGCCTTACCTTTCCATTTCCAGATAGCCATGGTGTGGTGGGGTTCTATTTTACTTGGTTGATCTGGATTCTCAGATGGTTTCGAAACTGAGTGGGGTTGGTCTCAAGAGAAGAAAACAAGGTTTAGGGATCCTTGGACTGGTGAAGGTGGGATTTCGCATAGCTAGATTATGTGTACCTCAGTGGGCCTAGGAATCATCATCCTATGAATGGAAAGATATACAGTAAATCCTACAAGTGTATGCCCTCAATTAGGCCTAGGAATCCTCGACTGGTGAATGGTGGGATATATGGTAAAGCCTATAGGGTGGAGTCTCGATTAGGCCTAATAATACTTGGCTCATGAATGATGGGATATATGGTAAACCCTAGAGATTGGAGATAGAGAAATTCGTCACAATTTAGGTGAAAAGATCTGGAGGCATCCATGCTATATAGGCATAGTGATCCTTGGATCAACATATGGTGGGATTGCTGTAAAACTTAGTGGCGTATGTTTCTTGTCTGGGCCTAAGAATCCCTTGGAAGGATCGCGATAAATCCCAGTTGTATAAATGAGGGCTTCGGATAGGAAGACTTGCTTGGTTTTATTATGACTCCCACATTCATGCTTGGAATATGGCATGGGGGTGATTAGCTGAAAGAAATATTTGGTTCAAGCCAATCTATGGCTAGGTGGTACATGGAAGTTCCTTACCTAGTTTCATTTTTCATATGTTAATAAGATCTCCTTTCCTCTTGTGTATTATGTGTAAATGTTCTTGTTATTATGTGATCTTAATGGATGTTCTATCATTTTTATTCTGTTGGTTATATTCCAGTGGTAAGCATGGATTATGGAATATTTGAGTTATGGCTCTCATCATGTTTTGCTTAGAAAAGTAAATGTTAATCAATGCATGACCAAATATATGTTATCATAACTATTATGAGAGGGCATTAGACCTTCTTGACAAATTTTAGATAAGTATGAATTCCCTATGTTTAGAAGTGTTTATATGGCCTGTAGATTACATGTTCATGATGTGTTTGACGAAATGTCTGTCATGGTTAGGCTTGGTTAGAACAAGTCCTTTATTTAGTTTTGTGTTAGAAGTTTTTTCTTTTTGTCATTTATTGTTTTAGAAAGTTTCATCAAGTTCTAGGCATTGGTCTAGAGACTAGCCCTCAAAAAGTGGCTCAAATATCATGGTAGCAGGCACAAAACTAACTGAAAAATATTGCAGTTGTACCCTTCTAGTGGTTATGCATGCAATTAGAGTCCTACAGTCACATGGATGCAAGCTTGTGCATGTGAGTAGGAGTCCAGTTCGGTGAAAAGGAAATTTAACTTAGGATTTGGATAGTTAGATGGGTTGTTTAGCCCTTTGGGGTCCTGTAGCACCTAAGGAAGGTCAGTAAGGTTTTGTTTTGTCGATTCCACTTCCTTAAGGTGATGTAGGAGGTTGAATCATATCATAGTAACTCTTCATCACATATTATGCTGGTGCACCAGTAAACTTGGGTAAGTGAGGGAGGTGGGTGTTACAAAATAGTATTAGAGAATGGTTCAACACTTGGACTTGATGGGTAGAATGTGGTTGTCGTGAGCACATGTAGGTTGTTTATGTGATTGTTATGTATGCATGGTGATGGTCATTGTTACGGTTGTGTTCCCATGTGGAATTTGATGATGTTGTTGCTGGAATGATTTTTTCATGAATGCATGTTCGATGTATGCATACTTATTATGCCTATTAGTGTTTATATGTTGTTATGCATGCATTATCATGGTTATCGTTATGCATGCATGGTAGGTCAGGTATGCATCATGGTGGCCATTATGTATTTTGTGTCATCACAATGTTATTAGTATGTTATGATGCTGGTGTGTTGGATGAGATAAAGAGAGAGAAGAAGATTATTAGAGCATGGTTGCAGCAATAGATCTTGGGGTAAGAGAAGATCGTCATGCAGGTCTGTATGTTAGGCATGCATGTATGTTGGTCAATGGTTGTTATATGTATTATGGTTATGTACATTCCAGTCATCCTATTTGGTTAGGGTTACATGCATGATAAATGTTATTTGATCATTGCATTCATATGTACATGCATGAGACAGTCATGAAAGATAGTAACTTGTTGTTATATACATTACGACCATACACATCATGATTATATTCATTGCATTTAGGTTCTTGATGTTATATGTATCATTTTAATCTGGACTGATTTGTGTAGATGTGACAACCTTCCCTGAGATACATTGAGGTATGAGTTTGATTATGTCGTATATTTGGTTTATTTGACATGGTATGTATAGATTGTTTGAATGTTTGATTGATTGTATGATACGAGTATGTGTCTATGAGATTATTTAAGGTGATTGTACTAACACATATGTGTTGAGACAACTTGAGTGTAAGTGGGTGATATTTGTAGCATTATGACTATGATTGTGAGTTGATTGTTGATTATGACATGGTTGTTAGTCTTGCTAAAGGTTGATTTCAAATTAATAGACACGTGTCTTCATCTTTGGGATATGTGACTGATGTGTATGAACAATTGTAGGGAAACATGTTTGGTATTAGTGTGACAAGGTAATGGTTGATTTTCTTATATAACTAAAAATTGGGTGATGTAATAGTACATAATAAGACTCAATTGCAGCAAGGTAAAAGGTAAAGGAAAAAGAAAGGAATTGGGTGAAAATTCCTTTGGCTACATTCGGAAACTACAATTCCAAATAAATACGTGCTTGCATAAGTATTCTTAAACATTATTTCGACTGATTTTATGTGGATATGTGCTATATTCCTGAATATGTATTTGACATATATAACAATTGGTTTCTATTTATATTCAGATCCATCAAGGGAATTGGAGTCCCTTGAGAGATGAAATGGATGTGTTAAGTTACAAGGATACATGCTTAGCATAAGAGGGTAAGTTAAATGTTATATTGTTCTATTTATTTATACTCTAACAATTATGTGTTTATGGTAGTATGATGCAGGGAGTTGCATGGAAACAGGGGTTTCCATAAAATCTTAAAGAAGGCTTGAGTTGAGATTTCCCTTGGAAGCATTGGGAACCCACAACGATTGATTCATGATGTTTGTTTTCTAGTTTTGTGCTTTCGAGGCTTTTTGAATTGTTCGTGCTTGATTTGGGGTTTTGTTTATGTCTGGAGCATGGCCATGCCACTTTTTCTGTGGTGTCGTATTGTTATTAGTTTTCGTGGTTTTCTCCTTACTTTCATGTTTTTCTTGCCTTTTATGTCTTGAGGTTCTTGGGAATTAATTTGGGAAAGAGGAATGTTAATGGAGCTCGATGAAAGTTGAATGAAAGCCAGCAGGTAATGTAAGACTTGGATGAAGCCATGTTCATGAGTAAAGGATACTTGAATGCAAGAGTATGATAGACAATTGGATCGATTGGGTTCACTGGTGTAAATGGACAATGGTAGGACAGTCATGAGAAACGTAAAGTAAAGGATTTGAGGCATTAAATGCCTTTGCCATGATGATAACTATTGTTTTCAATGTTGTGCACAAATAAAGGAAGTCCTCTTAACCTTAACGTTATGATATCTGGTAAATATGTTGTGATTATGATTATGGTGAATATATATATATAGATATATATATATATATCACCATAATCATAATATATATCTATATATATATATATATGTTGTTTGACAACGTCATCTGTGATCATGATTATTTTATGCTAATGTTTATATGTATAAATATGTATGTATGTCATTGTCTGACAGGGTCATCAAGAATCATTCTTCTAGAGGAATGATTGCTTATGTAGGTGAACATGAAGAGGTTCCTGTTTAGGAGGAATCAAGAGGGTAGAGTAGCCCTGATAGATATATGAGTTCAGTATTGTGTGGATATGAATTGATATTATATGCTTGTACTGTGCCTATGTCTATGTTATTGATAGGTAATTATGAGGGATACATAAAGAAAATGAGAGCAGTGTGATTTGCAACATGTTGGAACAACCATGAATAGTGGAAAGACACTAGAAGCAAGGTTTCTTGGTACAGTAAGTGTGTGGTCTATGGATGTGCACTACCACTGCTGTAAATATGTTGTAATTGTTGCATCTATGATGTTGTGTGAATGTAGTGTTGTGTATATATGGTGTTGTGTACATGTTGGTTATGCAATGCTAAGTATAGATGGTGTTGTGTACATGTTGTTTATGTAGTGCTATATACAGATGGTGTTGTGTACATGTTGTTTATGTAATTCCATGTATAGATGGTGTTGTGTACATGTTGTTTATGAAGTGTTGTGTATATATGGTGTTGTGGGCATGTTGGAAATGCAACGTTCTATGCATATGGGGTTGTGAGCATGTTGGATACACGGTGATGTGTACATATGGTGTTTTATGCATGTTGGATATGTGTTGTTGTGTACATATGGTGTTTTTTGCATGTCGCATATGCAATGTTGTGTACATATGGCATGGTGTGCATGTTGTACATATGGCACTATGTACATGTGGTGTTTTTTGTCGAATTGTACATGTGGTGCTGTGTGCATGTGGTGATGTGCACATGTTGTACATGGGGTGCTATGTGTAAGTGGTGTTATATACATGTCATGCATGTGGTGTTATGTACACATTGTGTAGGTGTTGTGTGCATGTGGTACTATGTACACATTATGTAGGTGGTGTTGTGTACATGTTGTGTAGGTGGTGTTGTGTACATGTGGTACAAATGGATGTGGTATTGTGTGCATGTCATTTAGGTTGTGTTATGCACATGTGATATTGTGTTCATGTTGTGCATGTTATTTTGTGTACATGTGGTACTGTGTATATGCATTGTGTAGGCATGGTATCATGACATTTGTATTTATTTTGTTGTACATTGTGTGTAGGCACATGTGTTGTTTAGTACACAGGTGTAGGTGTATGTGTTGTGTTGTACGCCGAGTCTAGGTGTATGAGTTGTATGTGAGGTGTAGGTGCATGTATTGTATGGTGTTGTATGTCAAGTGTGGTTATATGTGTGTGATACACACTAAGTGTATGTGTACATGGTTGAAGAGAAGGCTCTAGGTGTTTGTCGAGTGTGGCAACCGATCTGGTGTGTGTATGGGAAGGAAAAAGTAGTAAGGTAGAAGGTAAGGACCAATTAAAGGATAAGTATCAATATTTTATTTATGTATTAATTATGCATGTGATCTAGGAATCTAATTTATGACAGTTACATGTGATCTATGATTATGATTTATGATGGTTGAATTTCGAGCTAACCAGATGTGATATGTTTATACATGATAATTTGACCAAATAGCTAGTTTGACTTGTTTTTACTTGAAGTAAACAGAAATGCAAGTGTACCTTATTGACGGGCCACCAATGAGGTATGATTTGAATTTATTTCAATTTTTTTTGACTCTAATGGAAATTATGTGCTTTATACAAGAAAGCATGAAAATTCCTGGTTTGGTTGGCTAGAACTGATTGCAAGAAAGTTAGAAGCAACAATGAAAGGAATTGGAATATGCAACAATATGTTGGTAAAACACTTCAGGAGTAGGGCTATTGTGGGATACTGATGCCCAATAGTTTCCATTGATTTGCATGAGCATTATATGGCTGGTATGATGATTTTAAGGGGGGGATGTGCCTTGGTTTTTGGACCTTCTGGTGCAAGGAAACCTTGCCAAGGGAGGGGTCACTCGAGGGACTACGTAGCAAAGAGTGGGATGCCCACAAAATTTGGAAGGTGAGTGACTACATGAAAGGGGGTTACCGAATTTCCCGAGGGTCTGTGTAGCAGAGAAGGGAATGCTAAGGGATGGATTTGTTTTGGTTATTAGCATTTCCAGATAGAATCAGATGCACATTGAGAGTGTGCCTTGGAATAATGAGCTGATAACTATTCACTAACTGGATATCAGCGCAGGATTGTAGAAGTGGGCATTGGATGTAGGTTTAAATTTCGAAGTGGATTCTGGACTTCGTAGGAAGTAGGTGAATCTTTGTGCTAGTTTGAGGGTGGAGGTGTGAGCCTTTCAATTTGCTTGTTGATTGGTACGAGCATTGTATCCCTTTATTGGCCAGTTAGAGGAAAGGAACATATGTGTATATTACTTTAAATATTATATCGAGCTAGATTTATAAAGCTCCATAAATAGTATGTTTATTTGCTAGTTGAAGAAAATGTGCATAAGTATATGTGGTTGTTATTGTAAATATCGTAATAAGTTGTGTTAAAAGCTCCAGTAATTTATATGATTGTCATGTTTTCAGTAGGATGTCATTGTAAATGTTGCAATGAGCTATGTTATAAAGCTCCATAAGTAGTATATTTGGTTTTTCAACAATTTTCCTAGTTGTAGGTGTCATTGAACATCAAGGAATGTGTTCCCCTAAGGGGGAGGGGTTTGTAACAGCCCCATGCTAAAACTTCATGTAATAAAGTTAATAAAGGAAAAATAAGACCATGCATTAGAGGAAATTTCAGCCTAAAATTTCCCTTGAAATTTTCATGTAATTTCCATGTCTTAACATGTAAACCAACCAAAATCCTTTAAATTTAAAAAAAGGTACATGTAAATATTTTGGAGGGAAAAGAAGGAAAATTGCTTTTTTTAATTGTATTTTTGGCTTATCTCCTTATCGTTTTACTCAAATTTCAAATGTAGACACTCATTGGATGCGGAATTAAATTCGACATCCAATGGGTACCCATTATGAATACTTTTGAGAAGACCCTATATTAAAAAAGTGTGTTGAACACACTCATTTTTTTAATGTATATGAAATTTTTATGAATGTGGCTCTTCTCAAAGGTATGCATAATGGGTACCCATTAGATATGGAATTTAATTCTGCATCCAATGAGTGTCTACACTTGAAATTTGAGTAAACCTATAAAGAGATAAGCAAAAGATGCAATTAAAAAAATATTTTTGTTTTTTTGCCTCTATAATTAATAACTCTTATTTTATTATTTTAGCTATTAGTTTATTATTTTTCATTAGGAGGCCACTTTTAGGCTGAAATTTCCTCTAATGGTCATAGGACACATATTCGAAGCTGGACATTGGGAAAAGCATCCTAGTGTGGGTGTTCATTTGGTTTATTATGGCTAGGGGAAATTGGCAAAGGAAATGGAAAAGTATTTGAAAAGGCAAGATGCATTAATAAGTATTTTATTTATGAAAATAATGAAAATTAGGAGAAAAGGAAGGTCAAAGGTCATAGGTTGCATGTGAGGAGAAAAATGAAGGAAAATAATGGAAAATTGAAGAAATTAGAGGCCTCATTAATAAAAAGGCTTCAGAGAATCAATTCACAATCTTTTGTCAATTCATTTGGAGATCTCTCTCTATTCTCTCTCACACACTCTTGCACACTTAGAGTTTTCTTGGAGCACTCTAGATTTGGACAAAGAATGCAAAGGAAAGAAAATATCAAGCAAGGAAGAGTAGGATCAAGCAACTATAGTGGGATTACTTGTAGGTGTTAAGTTTCATGTATGATCTCCTTGCTAGTTTTGGCATTCATCATACATGCATGTGTGTATTTGTTTCACTTGTTGTCATTGACATGGGTTTTGCTAGGTGTGATAGTGATTTCCAACCCTGCCTTGCCATTTTTGGATAGCCATGGTGTGATGAGGTTCTCTTTTATTTGGTTTAGATGGATTTTTGGATGGTTTCAAAACTGAGTGGGGTGGTCTCAGGAGAAGAACACAAGGCCTAGGAATCCTTGTACTAGTGAAGGTGGGATTGTGGTAAAGCCTGATTGTGTGTACCATAGTGGGCCTAGGAATCATTGATCAGTGAATGGTAGCATATACGATAAATCCTAGACATGCATGCCCTTGATTAGGGATAGGAATCCTCGATCAATGAATGATAGTATATACAGTAAATCATAGAGGGTGGAGTCTCAGTTAGGCCTACGAATACTCAACCAGTGAATGGTGAGATATATGGTAAAGCCTAGAGACTAGATGTTGGATACCTATACCAATAGGTTTCATATTTCATGATTGGATATCAAAGGTCCAAATATGCTCTGCTTTGATAAATGCAAAGATCCCATATTTCCTTAGGAAGACAATGTCTGTCTCAGTTTTCATAAGAACTCAGTTTTGATGGATGGTCCAACAGTCTAATCTCGATCATGCCATGTTTTCAATTTATATTGTAGAATAGAGAATGAAATCTGTCCAAATTGTTTAATCTTGGCAGATCAGTAGATAGGTAGAGAAACTAAGGTTCCCAACTGCTTAATCTGGGACCTTGGAAGGAATAAGGGTTGTATTAGATAGGAGATGAAAGAAAAAGCCAAAGAAAAGAAAAGGCATTCAAAAGGGTTTGCAAGTCCAAATGCACCCTCCAAGAAGGAACAAAAAATGTTAGGAGAAATAGTTGGGTTAGTAGATGGGGTTGCAGAAGTGGTGTCTCTTTCAAAATCAAAGTTGCTAAAACTCCTACAGCAAGAACAACACTCTGGAGCATGACTAACTCCCTTGTTTCTCATTTGTATATCACTCATCACTAACTCCCTTTCCCCAAGTGGCACACAGCATAGAAATTCAAATGTTTTACCTTCTTATGGCTTTAAGAAGCCACATTTCTTGTGCAAAAAATCTTTTCATTTTGATCTACTCCTGATTTCAAGTTATTTTCAAAGAAAACTTGGTTGAGCTAGCCCTCACTCATATGTTTCCTCTATATTGACAACTAACTCTACTACTTAGCTCCCTATACCCCATTATCCCTAGTATTATAAACACCATGGTGTATAAACCCCACAATGCATAAATATTCCCTCCTTGGCACTATAGCCATAATATTCTCTCCCTGGGACTTGATTTGACACCTGGTCAAGGTCAAGAACCCATGACTCACCTTTTGCTCCACCTCAAACCAGTTTCCCTACCCCAAAGTTCCATTTTACCTTAGAAAACCTTGAAAAACATTGAAAAACCTTTAGAAACCCATAAAATTACTCAAAGGGGCGGAAAACATTAAAAATCACCCTTCCCCCGCTTTATCCTAAGGTCGGGGGGGTTACTCACCTTTTCATATTGCATAAATCCTATTTCACCCTTTTCCTATAGTTCCCGCCTTTACAAATGATTTTTGCCCGAACCTTGTATAAAAACCTGAAAATGCATGTTTCTAAGGTTGGCCAACTAAAAGGCTTTTGCACGAGAAACCATAGAAAACCCCGAAAAATGATTTAACACATGGAGGGGCCCGCCGGCCACGTTTGCAAAGAAAATTATTGTTTATTGCCCGACATGACATATTTATACACCGTGCAGATTGCCCGCCCGATGACTGTCAGATGGCGCCGAATCCAGATCTACGGCGGATGATCATTTCGGGCAATCCCGATGACCACACGTTAACTGAAGGAGGAGCTACCGTTCGCGCAAGTTGGGCGCCCGACGACCGTCCGATCGCCCGCATCCAGATCCACGGCCTATATCAATATCAGAAGACCCTACGTGTCTGACAGATACCTTCCGATATCTGTCAGACACTTGCGTCAGGCTAGCATCACGCCAGGACACGCGTCATTCCCTGATTGCATCGGAGCGTTGCCTGACAGTCCGTTCATCGTACAAGGCCCCTTCCGATATTGCGACACCTGTCCCGCCCACATCTGCGCCCCACTGCCGTGCACGTCATCGCCACATCCGTCAGCCTTGTCCCTCATTCGCCCACCTGGCCGCCACCTCATCGCCCTCGTGGACCTGCCGTTGACCGCCATGTCACCCGATGACGTCATGATGACGTCACCCAACCCGGGCCCCCATGATGACGTCATGCTGACGTCATCCAAAAAGCGCGCCAATAAAGCCAAAAAAGGCCATATTTTCACCATTTTTCGCAATTTTCGCATATTTTTCAGAAATTACTGTTAAAGCTCTCTGCATGTAATTTACGACGCCTGCGCCACCAGTCAACCTGCAACCATTTTCAAAGCACCCAGCGCGCAAACCCAGCTGCATTGTTCGGTCCAGACCACTGTTTACCAGGTATTTCGGCCTCGTCCTCCTGTGAACTGGTTTTTCTTAAATTGCTTGTAAAAATCACCATGAAAGCCATTAAGTCGTAAAATTCACTGATAAACCAACTGTGTTCTACCCTATCCGACCATTTAAAAGTAAAACACAGCATTAGAGACCTCGAATTGACTGCAAAACCTGTTAAAAAACCTGCCCTGTTCACGCAACCGTGAACTCCTTCATAACTCCCAAACTGACAAGGGGGGTCTTTCTGCTGCTGAAAACCCTTCTCAAAAAGCCCAGCATTGCTATCCTTAATTGTATACCAACCCTGTTAAACCTGGTTCCCATCAATTTCGCTGTTTCAAGCGGCATTTCAGAGAATAATTTGTATAAAACATGGAGACACCTGATGTCCTTAATGTCACTCCTCTAAATGCTCCTCAGAGAGAGCTAGACTGGCAGGATTTGGCAGATCTGGATTATCAGATCTCAGAAGACTCCAGGGAAGGATGCACCCCTCATCTTTGCCTGCTAAGTGAGTTCAGGGCCAAGCACAGAGAGGGAACAAATATCCTAGGCATCTGGGAGTCTGCCCTGCCAACTTTTAAAATGCCTCTAGTTAGACAATTCCCTGATCTCATCTTCTAATGTGCTAGTTGCTATGAGCCATCACAAAGAGCTGTAGTCAATCCCAAGGTAAGTTGTATTTCTAAATACCACCCTCAGGCCATCAGATATGGTTCAGTTTCAGAACTGACAAGAAAATGGTTCCTTTGTCCCTGCTGGACTTAATCAACAAAGGGACCAAAACACTCACAGAGGCAAGAGAATCCTGAGGTTTAATCAACTATTTGTTAGCCAAATCAGACACAGTACTGCATCCTCCTATCTTTGATGGATATCCTAAATCAACTTGGACTAGACCTGGCCCATATGGTGAGCTCAGTTCTGGGATACAAATCAATGGAGTATATAGAGGAAACTGTGCTAGTTATGATGTTAATGTTTGCCCCTGGGAAGGCCCCTGTCTGCTACAACTATGCCACCTACATCTCGGATAAAATACATGAGCATTTCCTGCACTTACCCAGAGAGAGGGTGTTCAGATACACCTCATATATCTATCATCTTATTTTGTATCACCAATATGAAAAATTCTCTTTTGAGATCAAGAGAACTGATGCAGCAGGAAACCCAAGATCGGTTGTTTATTGGAGCTCAATATTCCATAGAAATTTCTACTCACCCTATACATATTGTGAGTTTATAGATCTGTTCATTCATCCTGCCCTATCTCTACTTATGACAGAACCTCCTCCAAGGCTCACTAAGGAAATGAAGAGGATACTGCAACTATCCACTGCTTACAGCATAGGGGACTGGTATTTCTACCAGCATCATACAGTGATTAGGATATCTGGGTGTGAGCTGTGCCGTTTCAGGCTACCCAAGTATGTGCCTATGAGGCTCTTTGCCCTAGAGTATTTCAGACAATTCGCTCATGTTGATCTGATCCATTTTTCATGTAGGGGCAAGAAGGCACAACTCAAAGTGAAAAACCAGCTTGGGCATTTGGTTTTAAACAAAAGAGAAGGATGGAAGGAGGCAGAGAAAATGTTGCATGGCCTGGGCCTAACACAAAGCTTCCTATGGAAACCATATGACCCCAATGGTTTTATATCCAAGAGGAGATTAAAATACAAACTCTCCAGTTATGAGCATAATAACATGCTCCTCATAATAAGACATGCAAACCAGCCAAAATGGCATAAAAATACCTTGATAGAACCTCTGACCCAAGAAGAGCTAAATGACAGGGCTAGAGACATTTATTGAAAATGGCTGACTTGGAATGTCCTTCTCAGGTGCCTACCCTACCAAGTCCTCACACAACAGCGCCAGCTTCACATCTGCAACACAAGAAGGGGCAGCACAAACTTCAAATCAGGGGCAGGACAAAGGGAAAGGCAAGGTAATGGAAGAAACAGAGGGCCAGCAGGAGCAACAGCAAGAGGGCCAACAGGGCCAGCAAGAGCAACAGCAGCAAAATCAGCAGCAAACTGATCAGCAGGATCAGGAAACACAAAAAGGAGAAGACCAGGCAGCCACCCAAGATAAAACAACCAGCATGGCGCCTCCTAGACAAGATTCTAGGGTCGACTCTTCAGTCCTCCAAACCCCTCTGAGAGAGGACATCAGCAGGAAAAGGGAGAGGGATACCCCTCTCACAGAAGGCCCAGAAAAAAGACAGAGGCTCAATCCATTTTCAGAAGAAGAAATGCAAAGCCTTGAGACCTCTGCCAGCTCATTACAGCAAGAGCAAGATAGAACAGCACTTGGGGAGGTCAGCTCCTCAGGACATGGAAAGAGTGCAGCTGCAAGCATAAAGGACCAGTTCAGGGATGCCAAGAGGAGGAGTGAGACACTCAAAATCAAGCTCTACAATCATTTATTGAACATGGCCCCTCCAAATCAACAAAGACTAATGGCTGCTTTTGATGTGCAAGAAAGCAAGCTAATAATGAGCCATTTTGCCCCTACAGTGCCGCATCCTCAAACACCTGCTGATTATATAAGGACAAACTTAGAAGTCCTTGCAAAAGACATCCACCCCATGGACCAGATCGAGCTCCATAAGCAAACGGGTGAGATGGTCTATGCCACCCTGGCAGACAAGACCTTGGTGAATTATAGGCTGCAAAACAGTTTGAACAACACAGCAGCACAGCTTGAGTTGGAGAGGGCATCCTCTCAAGCCAAGGACAACAGAATCAAGGCGCTAGAAGAAATCATCATAGAATTTGGTCATGATCCCAATGATGTTAAGGCCATACAAGAGGTCCTTAAACTAAGGGATGCAGATGTAGCTGCAATCAAGAAGAAGATGAAGATCCCACCAACTCTACATCCACAAACAGATGAAGTAGCCCAACAGAGAAGAGAAAGGGATATCACTGCACTGCTTATGAATTTGTATAAGGAACTGGTGGACACCCAGCAAAAGCTGTAGGATACGGAGACTACCCTAGAAGCAACTATACAGAGGGGAGAAACAGGGCAGTCTTCCAAGCCACCCACAGAGATGATAGATCTCGAGGAGACCCCTAAAGAAGACATCCCTCCAAAACAAAAGGAATCAGAGATAGCTCCAGCCACAACAGAACCAGCTACTACAGCACCACCAACAGAGCAGGTCGAGAGCCTGGATATGCAAAAACTAAGGCAAGAACTTCAGGTGCTAGAAGCTCAAATGACAGAGCTAAATAAGGCCAAGGAAAGCTTAGCAAAGATAGAAGAGAAGTATGACAAGTCTAAGCAAAACGTGGCTGAGAGAGTGAGGGAAGTAAAAGCCATAAGAAAGAAAATTTCAGAGCTGGAAAAGCAGCTCAATTTTGAAAAAGTGACAACAGAGATCAAGCAAGTGATTTGGACTGCCATTGGAGAATCAATTACTAACCAATGGGAGTACATTGATGCTATATATGAGCAGATAGGACTCATTGGCAGGGCAAAGAAAGAACTATACAGAGCAAGAAACGCCCTTGGCAACATGGCAGACCTTGCCCCCAGGATGATTAAAGTCTTAAATTACAGAACTGGTGCTCAGCTGATAAGAATGGGAATTGCTAATAGAACTGAAACCATTTCCCTAATCAAAAGAACCACAACAATGAGTAACCTAATTCAGACACTGGACAGGAAAATCCATGATATACAGGCAGATATATATAAGTTCCAGAGTAGGTTCACAGCCCTGCAGGACAAAGGGCTTCCCAGCTTGGAAGAATCAGGGAATCTGCTCTCACATGAGAAATACATCAAAAGATTGAGCACTTTTGCAGCAATTCAAATTGCTGATACATCTGGGTCATCTTCAGCAGGCCCATTAACAGGACAGGCTCTATTTGATAAATTAGATAATTTATTTTTTATTAAAAATGAGGTAGCACATTTATTTGATGAGCCTCCCCATTTCTATAAGTACACAGAAGCTGATGAGACCATAGGGTCAATTTTGAGGCATCAGCTTCCCCCTCAAGACATATGGCAGGACTTAACAAAACTACTTTTAAATCAAAGTTGAGGAATTAAATCTTTTACAGCAACACAGTCTATATTGCATCTATAGGAGGACAAAGCCATGACAACAAGCATAAAGACACTGAGCCAACTTAGCACAGGTACTGGGCATCAACAGCAACATCAGCAGGTACAGGTGGCAGGGCCAAGAAGATACAAAAGGTCAAAGTGACAGAGCACTTCAGTGCATATTTATGATAAAGCCGCGCAATTAACTCCGCAGTGCCCAAAGGTCAAAAATTCCTCCTGACAGCAGTTAAAGGCTTTAAAGAGGCATTTATGTTTGCATTGAACTCTCATCTACTCTCCTGTACAAATGTAAGAGATATTTTCCCTCTCAGATGACTCCATTCCTGAGATATTTTTGTATGTGAAACTCTATATATTCCCCCTCGCGTTTGTTTAGAGGGGTTGGACTCCGGATGTAAGAAATCTCTGACATCTGCTCTGTTATTCTAATATTGTAAGATCTCAGACAGTTAATACAAAAGACAGTGGGATTTCTTCAAAGATGTTTGTCTCTTGATCTCCTGACGGTGTGTGGCTCAAAGTTGCAGGAATCCTGCGCATTACATGGCTCAATAAGTCTTCCTCATGGCTCTTTACTTCACCTGTGATCATGTTATTCAATGTATTCCATGTTTGCTATACGCTTGAAAATCTAGGTAGTAAAGAAAAAGAATACTTCAAGACTTAGCCATTGACTACCCTGAGCTCAATCAAAACTATCTTATACGTTTTCTTCTAATAAAGTATTTAAAGAGTAATTCTTAAATGCTACCTTTAATACTACATCATCACAGTGCACCGTTGTTTTAGGAATTCAAGCAATTGCTCCTAAATAACAAGCCCCTTTCACAATATACAGCTTAGTAAAGAAACCTTAACTGCTCTTTGCTGATTGTCTTCACCTCACTCTCACTATTCACAGTTTGTTTCATAAAATGCACACAGGCCCTATAGCTTTTCCCCTCACCAAAATCAAGACCTCAAGAGAAAACAGTCCTAGACCCCATTGCCCAATGGATTAACCTCACCTGCAGAAAGACTTAAAGGAAATCAGAAGCATCCTCCCAACCAAACACAAAAACAACCAAAAGATTTACTCCATAACTAGCCTAAAACCTTCACTGAATGCAGTGACAAAACTTCATAGAGAGAGCCCTCTCTGACTGCAGCTAGGCTAGGAGCTGCAGCCCAAAGATTGGTTAGTGGTTACCTGGCCGTATCCTCTGGGGAGTCAAAGAGGACAACCTGGGTGTTAACATAAATGGCGACTCCACTGGGGAACTTGAGGATCTAAAGGTCTGAAAATCTATTAAGGAATTGCACTGACAGTCTGAAAATCGACTAAGACACCTTAAGCTGCTTCCACACAAACATCTCTAGCCTAAGGTAGAGCTGACTCAGACCTCTTTTTACCTTATACAGATATGCAGAGTCTTCAGAGCTCCTATCCAGTCCTTGCTGCACAAAGTTTTCATAAAACCTTATAGGACCAGCTCAGAAGCTGGCTCCCAAGAAGAATCTCAGGTACACAAGGAATAACCCTGACCCCAACCCTCCCACTATATTCAGAAACCCCAATACCATCCCCAGATTTGTTAGGAACCAGCAAATACAAGATCAACTTGCTAACATCAGTCCACAGCCAGAGCTTCCTAACTCAATCCCCACTCCAGTCAAGGTCCTATTCCGTTCTACCCCTAATTCCCCCAGTTCCCCATCAACATCCCAAAGTTCCCCACTAATCCCTTCCTCTCCCACACAAGTCCTTCCATCCCACACTGTTATACACTCTATACCTATTACCCCTGTGATACCTGTTGTTCCCCTTATCCCAGTCGTCCTAGTTAACCTCAAGAATCCAGCAAAGATGGCCAGGTATGCACCTCTGCAACTGCCTGCCAACCCAGTGGCCTTACCTCAAGACTACCAGGCCAAAATCTCATACTTTGACTCCACTGGACCTTATTCTGCCATTCAACATGCTAAAAGAATGCAAGATCATTTTGAAAATTATGAGATTGATGATGAAACTGTAAGGATGAGAATATTTGTCCAAAGTTTAACAGGCGATGTGAGAACATGGTTTAGATCTTTGCCTGCAAACAGCATTACTAACCCTGATGAGCTATACCAATCCTTCACAAATAGATGGGAGAAAAAGAAGGACCCTTTGCACATACTTGGTGAATATGACATGATAAGAAGAGGTCCCCAAGAGACTGTTTTGGAATATTGTGCTAGGTTCAACAATGTTTACAATGCCATAACTCAAAACCTAAGACCTCCCCCGGATTTAGCCTTATACAAATTCCCAGACGGATTTGACCCAGATATGGCCTACCAATTGAAAGAAAGAGCCCCTCAAACCCTCGAAGAAGCTCAGAGAGTTGCTGCAACGGTTGAAGCAAACCTGATTGCCAAGAGGAATAGGGCTAAAACAGAAAAGAGAGTTGTTTTCAAAGAAGAGCCCTCTGCCTTAGACCAAAAATTGGATGCAATAATTTCTGGTATGAAGAGGTTAGGCGATAGGGTAGAATCTGTGGAAAGAAAATCCTCATGGGAAACACCACCAAACAATCCTAACAGGAGCCCAAACTTTAGGAGAAACCTAAATCCTAGTGGGGGCAAAGCCAGCAATGACCCTGAAATAAGACCACCATTTCAAGAAAACTATGCTGAGGCATCCACATCCGAAGAACAAGCAGAGGACACTCATATCCACCTAATGGGGCTTGACAACAAGCAACAAGTCTTCTTGAGTCAAGAGGACCAGGATGAGGAAGATAGTAAACAGTTTCACACTAGTTCAGGGGAATCATTTGATTTCAAACAAGGCTATGACACTGCTGTCTATGAGGTTCATAAACAGTACAAGTTGAGAAGTAGAACTGTAAATGTAACACAACTGATTCACCCACAAAAGAAATAACCATTGAAGACATTACTGAACAGTCATTGAATTCACCTATTCCATCAGTTGAACAACCTAAACCAAACAAAGGGCCTCAAGAGATGATCAACAATCATAAACCTCCAAATCAGGAACAAACCTTAGCAGATAAAGAAAGTAAGCTCACCCATACTACCAAAACACAAACAGAAAAACCCTTTGATTTGGAAACTGAAATTGGAAAACTGAAAATAACTATACCTCTGGGAGAACTAGCCAAAAATGAGATTTATAAACAGCAAATCCAAAGATCTCTGCAACTCACCCATAGCAAAAACAAAGATAATGTGTACAATGTCAATGTATTGGATGACACCCCTAAATTGCTTTTTGGCCCGGAGGTTGATGGAAAAGTAGCAGGCTCAGGAATCCTACCCTTCTATGTCAGCCTGCATGTACATGACAAAATATTACACAATGCAATGTTTGACTCAGGTGCATCTCATAATCTAATGCCCAAATCTGTAATGGAAAGGTTGAATTTGGATATTACTAGACCATACAAGGACCTTTTTTCATTTGATTCCAGCCAAGTCAAGTGTCTAGGCCTAATAAAAGACCTATGTGTGTCTTTAGTCCAACATCCAAACAAAACCATCCTAATGGATGTAGTTGTTGCTGACATTCCACCCAAATATGGGATGTTACTGTCAAGGTCATGGGGGGCTAAACTTCAAGGGTCTCTTCAACTAGACATGTCATATGCTACTATTAGAGTCTTTGGTCAACCCAAAAGGTTGTATAGAGAGTCACTAATGAAATACATGGTCAGTAGTACAAAGAAGCCTCAAAACTTTCCCATTTATGCTGTCCACTCTGACATAGACTCATACATTCTCTACAATGACAGTAAAAACAGCAACACTAAGGAAAAGGCTCATATAATCCAAACAAATCAAACTGCTGAACAAGAAGACCCTGATATTCAAGCACAAACTGAATCAAACAAAGCCAATATTCAGGACCACAAAACAAGCAACTATGAAACCACAACATTGGAACAAGATAATGAAACAATGATTCCTCTAGAAAACAAAACAATTGCACCAAGTGAGAAGGAAGTCATGCAGATCAAACCAAAAAATCAGCCTATACTCCAACTTACAAATTCATGCCTCACAGACCTTATCCAAAACCCCCTAGGCAAGGAATCTCTATGGTTCCTGGAATTTGATGGATCAGTCAACAAGTTAGGGGCAGGCGTAGGAGTGTGGGTGCACAATAAAGAAAGCAGTTATGCAGAAGGTAGGGCTTACAGACTGAACTTTAGATGCACTAACAATATGGCTGAATATGAGGCCCTGTTACTAGGCCTCAAGTTGGTAAAATCCCTCCAAGTTACTAGAATATCAATCCTAGGGGATTCTGACTTAGTTATCCAACAAGTTAAGGGAAATTTTGTTACCAAAGATAATAGACTCAGATCATACAGAGCTGTGGCTACTGAGTTACTTAAATCTTTCACTGATTTCCAAGTCACCAAAGTTCCTAGGTCACAGAACCTGCATGCTCATAGTCTAGCCACATTTGCAAGTACTTGCAAGCTACCCTTTGACCCTCATCACCGTTTCACAGCTGAGGTAAAACACAGACCATCAGTCCCAAATAACATAAAAGACTGGCAAGTATTTGACAATGATACACAAATCAAAAACTTTCTGAATTTACAGGAAGAATTTTCAGGCCTCAATATAAATACTGAGCCAGCAAGTCAATCACAAATACTTCAGCCAGCAAGTCAATCACAAATACTTAATTTAAATCACAGCCAAGTACTGTCTCCCAAAACAGCCTACCAAATGCTAAATCCTACAATTTTCAATCAGAATAACATTCAAGAGATCCAGCACATTGAGCAGGAAGAAACACCAGAGGATGAAACTGAAATAATACAGCTAAAGAACAATCTTCTGCCCATAGGTTTAGCTCCATTAGAAGACATGTTTGATTCTAATGACGTCCCCAATAAACCAAAAATTGA
>APFE030268345.1:26242-36950 GCA_000404065.3 Pinus taeda | reverse complement strand
AAACCCTAGACCTAATGCCTTAGTGACCAAATTTTGCTTGAAGACTCACTGAAATGACAAAATTTGACCTTGACACTCTGAGACCACTTTGTAAGAGCATATTTGATCACTGGAGGAAGGCTGGAAAGACTGACACTAACAATAGGCAATCCCATAACACGAAATCATAGATCAAGTCTGAAGAAAAATATTTGGCAAGAAAAAACTTAGGGATGGTCAATGATGGATGATAGATATTTTGCAGGTGAATGGTTTATTTGCGCAGACCTCTTGAACACATACCGACACTGCAGATGGCTTGGTGACAGTTGACCCAAAGCTAATACCCGGAAATCGGCTGAAGACTTTCAATGTGTCTTGATTAACTGTTAGGTAAAGGATTTCCCAACCCAGGTGAATAAAAGTGTCGTGTTCAAGAGTGATGGAAATTTTTTTAAACACAAAGTATGACAAACAAGTTCATTTTTCTCTCTTTTCCCCCACCATTTCTGGCAAGTGCCTCTTTATTTTTGACAAGCTTGACGAGGATAACATTTGCTTGGTTATAGTCTCATCCTTCAGATGAGTCCAACTTAGTTTAGATTCGAACCCTAAGAAGGAGTGGCCCGTTCCTATTTGTAATTGAACAGGTCCTTTGCTGCTTGAATTTTAATGAGTCCAGTATAGGAGAAACTCGACGTTTTTCAATTTTAGGGAGTCAGAAGAAAAATTTAAGAAAACTCCATGGTTGTCCTTTTTCATAAATTTGTGTCTCCCAAGCCCGAAAAAGTATAAAATAATACTTGAGAGAACCGCTTAATCATTACGATCAAGGAGTACTTTTCATAATTAGTGCCTTCAATCTGAAAAAGTAAAAAAGCGATTGAAAACAAGTTGTTTTATTACCAATATCGAACTCAAAATGAAAAAAGTCCGGCAATCTTTTCACGTTTATACGATCAGAAAAGAGCTGTAAGAGGACCTTCTTTTTAATTCCGTTTTAACGAATTTAAAAAGGAAAACTCAACAATATTTTCATATTTTACGAGTCAAAAAAGAGCTTAAAGAGGACTCCTATGTGTCTTTTGTTGAAAATGATCAATTTCACCTGAATACCCAATATTCTGCACAAAAACTGTAAACATTACTCATACCTGTTTAAAAAAGAATAAAAATGCACCAAAAATGACCTTTCCAAAGTAAACAATAAATAAATTCAATTTATTTATCCAAAAAATCTTATAAAAAGGGGTTTTACAAGTTCATTTTTACCGTTTGTCTTTGGAGTAAAAAGTAAGAGCTTTTGGTAAGAAAACTTCTTGTGGAGATTGCGAAAAATCTAATCACTGGAATCAAGAACCGTCTTCTCCAGGTAATCCACATTGTCCCTGACTTTCATTTCATCCGTTTAAAATTTTGTTTTAGGGTTTAAAAATTGATTTTTATTGTAGGAATTTACAGGGTAAGTTCCTTAGACAGAACACCAAAAGGACACCGCTCACAAACAGATCACAGATCAATACACCAGTATTTTGACGTGGTTAAAACCCTCAGAGAGGGAAACTGTCCACAGCCTACGCCAACGTGGCTACTACAGGCAATTTATTAATAAAAGAATGAAAATTTACATAAGCTTCTCTCATGCACGGTGAACCTACAAATGACCCTCCATGCGCTTTAAATAGAATTCATGGACCAATCGGGTGTCAAGCCACGGATCAAGTGTCGGTAATACCGAGGAGAGAATGAACCATCGGATCACTACATATCGTGACCGTCAGATTGTAAGTTACAAATGTACATAGTAAAGAAACACACTTTACCTAACTCTATACTAGACCAAGTTATACTTAACTATTCCTATGTGTCGGAATATCCTAACATATCTACTTTATCGATAAAGAATTTCTTTGATGTATTGAACCAACAGAAGATGACGATGAATACATACCTAACAAATATAAACTCACTAAGGGTGAAATTTGGGATTATTAACTCCTACCTGTCATATAAAATATTATGTGATGCTTATGATCATACATAAAAAGGTTTTGGTTTGTTAATATATTGATCATTGTGATGTAGAGTTGGTCTCAACATGTGTATTCTTTTTATGTGTTTTAAGGAGGATGATGGATCATGGCTTGATGAAAGATTTTGGTTAACAAGAATTTTTAAGTTAGTGCATAATTGAAATTTCCTCAACAAGTTTTTAATGTGCCAAGATAACACATTTATCTCAAAACAAAATCTTGTTTATTTATATATGTACTATTGCATTGATAAATAAATTGAACACACACAATGTTGGTGTATAAATGTTCACTCTCTTATTATTTAGATTAAAATTTCAAAGATTAAAAAGATTTTAATTTTTTTGAATTATATATCAAATTAAAAAAGAGAAATTAACCTTACATGAATTGCATCTATCACATGCATCTATAGGTTATTCATCCATCGGTACCTATGCGAACATATGAAAAGAGAACTCTATGGTTAGGTATATCACGATCTAGACAATTTTTCTCGTTACTACTCAAACAAGCTATGTTGGGATAAATAAATGGGAAACCACTAGGGTAGGCCCACAATCCGCATGGATCCATATGTTTATCGAGTGTGTTCACTTTAACATATTAATGTCACTTTTAGAGGTGGTGTACCATTTACCCTCTATAGAATAGAGATTAAAAATTTAACCACCCATAGGTTTTTTTTGTTTTATCTTGATGGGAAAAGAAGAAAATGTCATGCATGAAATATAGTATGTAGGTCTCTCTGTCATGAAGGAGACGTGTATATGAAAATTAGTGGAATAAAACACAAGTGCAGGTGATATATGGTCACTTTTAATGGTGCAAAGACCAAACGTAGAGGTGATATATACATTGTTTTCAACTACAACATCTCCTCCATCTACTCTTATCGACTTTCCTTTGCACCTTTTGATGCAATTGCTAGTTTTAATAAGTTAAAAGATCAGAAAACTAAGTGCTGTAAAAACCATCTTGATAATAAATCACAATGGAGGAAAAAAAACATATATATCCATTGGGAGGGAAAATCATCCTCCATCTTTCCTTTTTAATGAACTATCTCATTTTTTGAAACCTTCACATCTCTGGTTGGACATGTTTTTCCCACATCTACCTACTTTCAAACCCACAATTACAGCTTTGCTCTATCCCCACTTTTAGGGAAAATCCAATTCATTGAAACCCTGTTTATGGAATTATAGTTTTTCTCAACACACATTATAATACTCAATACCCTGGTAGAATTCCTGGTATGGCCTCTACAGTTTTTAATATTGTTGCTTTCCTGAAATGTTTGCCTCAATTAATATCAAATTCAGCGAGGGTTTTTTCGAATGCCATTTCGAAGTGAAATGCTTATTTGATCGAGTGAAAATCGTTGTAAATACTTTGGGTGCGTTTTTTTTACTATAGATACTCCATGAACAAGCAAGCGGGAGATGCAAGTTGCAACAAGAGGTATTTACTCATAATCGATGACTCATTTCTATTTTTTATCTCCATATTTTGTTGGGAAAATTTGATAAATGCACTGTAATAAAATTTCTCTGTAAATGTGTGTGGAGATATTTGTTTATTCAAATAGCTTTTGACATATAGCTGGAAAAGAAATGATTAAATTAGAGAACAAATTTGTTGTTCATATGCATAGATCGAGGATTATTTCAACATTAAATTTCACTCATCTCTAATTAAATAATATAAGATCTTGAGTGTGACCTCTACCAAGTCTCATGCTAAGGTTTTTATTACGCCTTGGACATTGTTGGTTGAAATATCTCTTAAAATATTCCTGCGATCTAGGATGCCATCAAAACTGTAATGGTAATCTTTGTATCCAATTGGAGGAGGGTTGTAGTGCTTAGTCACCACATTCGCAATTTGAAAGAAATCTGTTGAATCTCAAATAATGGTGAACTTTTCTATTTATTTTGATTTGGATATTTCAAACATTGGAAAAATGTTTTCCCTCTATATATTTAAAATATGCATAGAACTTGCCTTCTTAGATTTTTTGGTTTCATGGGTTGGTTCTTTTCTAACTTGACTCCAGTCATATACACATAGGATGTTGTTTCTGTCCAAGCTTGTGTTGATTCTGTGTTTGAACATGCTACGGGATATCTATAGAATTTAAACATTTTATTAAATGGAGTTTGACATTAAGTTTGCTATTGTTTTATTCATAGGGTTGGTTGTTGAGCTTTCAGGTTCCCCTAAATACCCAATATTTGTGACATTAATTTCACTTTATCTATTTGAATCCTGATATTATAATGGGAGTGTTAGAACTCCAGATTATTGTAGAGGAGGAAATAGTTGAATTATTACCTAGCGAAGTAGAAAGCAACAAGGGGAGAATCATGGAAGATTCTATTGCATAAAATCTTGATAAAAATGGGAGGATATCAATATTTCAAATGTTTCCTTGAAGCATATTAGTAGGATTATATACTTGTGCCCTCTAAATAATAAATTATTTGCAGCTAGAGTTGTTTTATTTTTTGGCTTGGGGCTTTCAGATCTATTAAATTATTTTCTTGCTTTCATCCATTTGAGATCCTAAGTAAAAATTTTCATGTTTTAACTACTAAACAAACGACATTATGTTGTGGTTTTACTTCTCTACATTTATATTTTTGCATATTTCCTTATCTGTGTGCTTTTCATTGTTCAAGTTATCACTTTCTCTTTTGCTACAAAATTCATTCCATGAAAATCCAGTGTCCTAGTTTTTGTTGGTTGATTTAAGCACATTAATTTCTAGGTTCATAGGGATTGTAATACTGGATGGCTATTTCGAGAGTTTACCTTGTGATGTTTTCGCTTGGGCTTCACTTTGGTTCCTGTGAAGGAGATTCGTGAAGTGATGTCTAATGTTTCATATTTCAATAGGAGTATGAGACTTAATGGGTGGAAATTGTTATATCTAAAGATAGTTGAGCTTAGAGAATTGTTCCTCCTAGCTTATCAATTTTAGTTTGCTAACAATTCTGAAATGCATTTTCCTAGTCGATACTTAATATGGAGGGATTTTAGTAATTTTCCACAATAAAAAAGAATTACAAACTGGCTCCAGTCATGGGATATCAGGTATGTATTGATTTTTAATTGGGATTATTTGACTTATTGCTGAAGTATATGATATTTTATGTTGGAATATTTCAAAATTTCAGACAAGTGTAATGAATAATCAAGAAAAACTAGGCATGGATTTATCCATATTGTAGTGCTCTACTTTCATAGGTCCATTGTGTCAGATGCACGCCATTGATTTTTTCGTTGGTTTAATATTCTTGTTGAAAAAAACAATCTTATGTTACAAACTTATAAAAAAATATGTCAAGTGCAATCAAAAGCTTTGCTCTAGGTCATCAAGCTCATTTTGGTATTCAACATCTTATGTTGTATGCTTGTGATGCTAACAGATGCTTGGCTCACCACTGATGCAACTTTATTGTTGGCAATAAAGGCCACCCTTGGGAGTTAGGCCAGTGGTGATAACGATGTTGCTTTCATGGAAGGATTTAGTCCCACTTTGTCAATGGAGGGGAATCCAATGGATTAAGGTAGATGACACACATCTCAACTGTGACACTTCACTGGTAAGCATAAATCTCACTTTATACAAATAGCAAACAATTTTTTCTTACACTATTGAACTTTCTACAACTAGGCTCATAGAAATAATACCCAAAAATCTAGCAAGGCTATCTTGCTTTTAGATTCTTTAACTAAATATTAACATGCTCACAGGTCATATACCCTTAGAACTCTTCAATAGCTTGAGCCTTGCAGTCTTGTCATCGAGCCAGAAAAAGATCAATAACAACATATTACCTTCATTATTGTGTGGTCACTTGGTCGAGCTTGATCTTGATCAGAATGAAGTCGTTGGTGCCATACTAGACCCTACCCTACTAAATGTAACATGCCCAAGTCTGCAAAAACTGGATTTTAGTGATAACACTGAAAAATAGTTTCTCGCTTGGGTCCATTTTGCTAATTTCTTTAAATACTGACTATTTGAGATCCCTGAGTGGAAATTATCACTTTCTGGAAGTTTTTAGCCAATTAAGGCTATTTGACAGAGTTTGAATTTTTGATCTCATTCAGTTTCATTAACATTGATGGGTAAATGATATTGTGACCTTCCTATTTTTCGTGTTGAATCTGCAATATTCCTCTTTAGGCAAGTTGAGAAATCTAAGCTTGTTAAAATTGGAAACTAGGGCCAAAATCAACCTAAATATCATCAAATTCAATCAACAAGAAATGTGTTTGTGAATTAAAGTTCTCACATCTGCAAATTGATAAGGTTGTCTCGGGGTAAAATAATCAATTGGAACCGCCCTCTATCTCTTATAAAAGGATGATTCCTTTTACCTTATTTCACACATCCAAAATATCTTGTGTGATACTTCTAAGGGAGCGCAACACAGAAAATCTAGGAGGATGAGTTGTTTGGGTTTTCTCTATGGCTAATTTATCTCCCACAAGTTCGATTTAGTAGAATACAACTAGCCACAGACTTCAAGGAAATTCTATATGATTTTTTTGCATGAATTTTGTGTGAAACTCTCCATCATCATGTGTCTTTCTTTGTGTGGTGTCACAGGTAGGCCGTAGGCCTGTTTGACTTGGAACCAGAGGGTCGAGAGTTTATTCATGGCTAAAGGATAGGTTGTATGCCTATTTCCCTTGCTCAGGTAGGCGGATGACTAGCTAAAGGGATAATTACTAACCTATGTTGACAACGAAGAGGAGAAGTTATGATTGGAGGCATAAACCAATGATTGAGGAGGGGAAAAGAAGGTGTTGTAGGCAAACAACAAACCCTAACAAGTGATCAATATTGCAGAGAAGAAGGCACCAGCGCTTGAAGCATGTTTTTCCAAAATTGTGGATTGATTGGGCCATCTTCTTATCTAAGTAAAATGTTATTAGATCATTAAATGGAAAGTAATTTTTATTTTAGTCTCTCTCTCTTTGTTCTGAACATTTGATATTAATAATAAGAAGAATTGATAAAGGGTTTTCCTCATATTGGGTTTTTTTCCGTGGCTTGAGACAATTCATGGGTTCTTGTGTCTTGGCTTGTCTTCTACACTTATGATTAATGTTCTTTCATCAGTTACTATCCTATGGTTGATGTGATTGCTAATGGAATAATGGAATTGATAATGGGCTTATAATCTAATGAAGTAACTAACCTAAGCAAAGAACATGTTAAATATAAATTTTAACCTAATATCAAAGCTCAGGTGAAGACAAGCCCAAGTTGGAGTAAAGAGAGATAAATCACTAAGTGAAGTTCATTGACAAGTTTCCATGGTTCCTACATATGGATAATTTCTGAAGTATGATTCCATTCCTACTTAGGAAACACGAACAGTCGAGTCTATTTCAGCCCTTGAACAAAAGCACTTGGACAAATTATCTTGTGATATTTTCTGCAAATCTATTTGGTCCAATGAAAGAATTGATCTAACGTGATAGGTCTTGGTGGTTTGATTTTTTATTTTTATTATATTATCTTGTAGAGGGGTCTCAGCTTCATTCAAAATTCAAATTTTGAACACAAAGGGCGCATATGTGGCAAAAAGTGTATGGATTTAAAACAATAACTCTTCTTCCTGTTTACGGATTATCCCTATAGCTTTGGTATAATCATTAAGAGTAATTTTTGTGGTGACAAACATTTGAAACATGTGCAGTTCCTTGATTTAGTTATCCTGCAGCCTACGTCTTGTTCTGAAATTCACTTTTGGTCTTGTTTTATTAAACTTGGGCATGATTTTTGAGGGCTTCATTGATTCTATGAGAAAATTACTAACATCCTTACATAGCCTCTTGGAAATAAGTGTGAAGTCATGGATAGACCCTATTAAGAGGGTCCCAATTGAACATTGAGCTTTGGGAGATCCTGGGGGCTTGGAGTACTTCTTGAGTTATGAGAGACCATAGGGTGAATGGTTCACCTTCCCCTGTAGGTGCGTAGTGTATAGGGTGAGTGGTTCACCTCTGACAGATGACGTGTGTAGGGTGAGTGGTTCACCTTCTCCTAAAATTGATAACATGTGTGTAGGGTGAGTGGTCCACCTTCCCCTACATTGATGACATACTCATAGGATGAGTGGTTCACCTTCTCCTATGGCATATGAGAAAGATGATTAGTTCACCTTCTTCTGTAGGTAGTACCCCAGTGAGATATGCATATAGGTATCTTCTTGTTGTCACATATGGACATGTCGGTGGGACGTGGTTCATCCTTTCCCCACATATAGGATTCTCATTCCTTATGATCTGTGGTTGACATGTTGGTGGGATGTGGTTCATCCTTTCCCCATGTGTAGAATTCTTCCTACGATTGTTGGTTTGCATGCATGTATGACGTGGTTCACCCTTTCCCTACTCTTGGTGGTTTTCATGTGTGTAGGATGTGGTTTATTCTTTCCCTACGATGGTTGTGACATGTCACCATAGGATGTGGTTAATCCTTTCCCTACGTGTGGTTGTGAACAAGATGTGATTTATTATTTCCCTGCTATTACCTTCTGGGACACATGAGAATTACCTCTCATCTAGCCAATGAGTTGGGAAAAGTGGATAGGGACCATAGCACTACCGATGGACGCATCGTGTATAGTCATATTCCCTATGTCTAGGATACATGATGTTCAACAACTTGATCACTTGGGATCAAGTCTGATTAGGGTTCAACCCCTGGTTATGAGGACTTGCTTTTGTCAATGGAGAGTGGCAAAGTCTTGTGAATCACTCTCGATCAATTCTTCTTCATTATCTATATCAACATTCAACAAAGTTGATATGAGATGCAGAGATAGTATATGATGACAGGATGACATGATAATAGATGGATTGGCAAGTGGAATTATCCTTAATTGAGAGGGAGTGTTAAAATTGGAAACTAGTGCCAAATTCCACTTTGAAGAACTCATTTGATGAAGATAATTATTGCATTAAATACCTCTATGTGAGAGGACTAAAATTGACCTAAAGATCATCAAACTCGGTCAAGGAGAAATGTGTTTTTGAATTAAATTCCTCACATGTGCAAATTGATAAGGTCGGTTTGGGGTAAAATAATCAATTCGAATATCTCTTGTGTGATACTTTTGAGGGTGCACAACATGGAGAAGCTAGGAGGATGAGTTGTTTGGGTTTTCTCTCTGAGTTAGTTGAAGGAAACTAGTCGTAGGATTTAGGGAAATTTTGGATGATGATTTGGCATGACTTTTGCATGTGAATGTTATGAAACCATCTCACAAAAAGATAGAAAAGATAGATAAACGCCTTATAAATAAGCCTGTTTGAGGGGGAAACCTCCTTCACATTACACAAATGAACAATTCTTGGATGATACAAATGACAAGACCTCCTTTCTATGTATAGGAGTCTAAGGGGTCATAATATAATCAAAGCCGACATAACAATAATAATGTTAAGGGCACAATAATAACAATAGGGGGATTCTATGGGGTACAATAATAACAATATGGGGACTACATGGGCACAACAATATAATAATGGGGTTGTACTAATAACAATAAGGGGTTACACTAGTAGTATAGGGACCTATCATGCCTCTCTCCTTCAAAAAGTGTTCTCCCCAATGCTTGAGTAGTCCTTGAAGCTTCTGTATAAAATTCTTGTCCTCCCATGTGGAATATTCAGTGGGTAAGTTCTTCCACTTGATGAGATACTCTGAAATTGATCTATTTCATAGCTATCGGGTTCTTGGTTCTGTGACTGCTCCGGGCTCCAATATGATTTTTCCTTCCTCGTCAAGTTCTGGCAATATTGTTTGAATTGTGATCTTCTGCAAATTTTGAATGAGTGGCCACACTTCTTCATCTTTCTTCCATTCATCCCTTGATTCATTTATCTAATCTGGTTGGATAATAGAAATAACACAAAACAATGCTTCCACATCCTCATCCTTTCTTAAGAGTGCATCTGCAACAACATTTTTTTTCCCTTTTTTGTAGATGATTTCAAAGTCATAACCCACCATATTTGTGACCCATTTTTTTTGTTCTTCTAAAGATAATATTTGTTCTAAAAAGTATTTAAGACTATCATGATCCATTTTTACCTTGAAGTGTCTTCCCATTAAGTAGGGTCGTCATTTCTTAAGTGCATGTAGTATTGCCAACATTTCTTTCTCATAAATAGCTTTGTGTAAATACATTCCTTTGATTGGACAACTTTCGAAAGCAATGGGTCTTTCATCTTTCATTAAAACAACGCCAATTCCATTTCCTGAAGCATCACATTCCACAATAAAGGTTTTTGTGATGTTTAGTGTAGCTAAGACCGATGCTTGGCACATTGCCTCTTTAAGATGTTCGAAGGCCTTTGTTGCTTCCGTGGTCCATGAAAATGCATCTTTCTTCAATAATGTTGTTAGGGGTGCTGCTATTCTCCATAATTCTTAACAAACTTGCGATAATACCCTATCAACCCGAAAAATCCTCGCAGATGCTTTATGGACGTGGGTATTTTCCATTCCTTAATGGATTTACTTTTGCTAGGGTCTACCTTAACACCTTCATGAGATACAATATGACCTAGATATTCCACCTCTTGTACTCCAAAGAAACATTTTGATCTTTTTGCATATAATTGTTTCTCCTCCAATAGTTTGAGCACCCTGTCAACATGTT
>APFE030268345.1:3270-25713 GCA_000404065.3 Pinus taeda | reverse complement strand
TTTCTTTTTGTATCCTCATAATGTGCTATCATTTCTTCCATAAAAATTGCCCAAGTGACAATTTGTTTATGAAAGCGAAGCCATCGATACCATACAAAGTGATTTGGTTTCAAATATAAAGTTGCAATAAGTACCTTTTGTGTGTTTTGCACACTATGGAGATCAAAACATTGCTCCATCTGTAGTATCCATGTTCTGGGATCCTTGCCATCAAACTTCCTCATATCAATTTTTGGAACATAGTGGGTCTTCAATCCAACATTAGAGCCTATGAAATCATGATTAACATTTCTTTTGTTTTCATCATGAGTTTCCTTTACTACCCTTTCACCATTAGTAACCATTTCTTATAGCAATTTATTCAAATTTATCTTCAATTCTTCCATCTCAGCATCCATGCCATTCATCTTAGTGTCCATGCCATTCATCTTAGCCTCCATGCCATCCATCTTAAGTTGCACACCATTCATATTAGCTTCCATGCCATTCATCTTGGCTTCAGTTACCTTTTGTGAGAGTGAAATTTATTGTACTTGGTCTTGTAATTTTGATATATCATGTTGTATTTCTTCCTTTTCTTCACAAGTCATGCTAGAGCTTTCAGGCTGCTTACTAAGTATTTCCATTTTATTTCTTCGGGGCATCAATTAATGCTAATAATTCTTCACTATTCCCTTTGAATTACTTCAAACTAATTTTTCAAACCAATCTTATGCAAAATTTTAAAAACAAATACACACTTTTTTTCACTTTGTAAGAGCTCGATATTGAACCTGTTATATTTGTATAACTTTGGATCTCAAATATCTGAAATCACATCCTACATTAGCCCTTTGAGTCCTCTTTCTAACCCTACAAGTCTGATAAAGATTGGATTCTCCAAGGAAGAGTTATGCCAAATTTCCCATGGTGACCTGATTATAGACTAGTTTAGTAGAGCGAACTTGTACAAAGTGCCACGTATCACTGTTTCAACCTTAGTACCTGAAACTGATATATGAAAAACTAAAGGCCATCCTATTTCTAAAACTTCTTACGAAATTTTAATCTGATGCTCAGAACAAATGTTAGGATGATTTTTCCCAGGTCACCTATTTGGAATGTAATTCGGGAGTCTGCAAAAACACTAACTTCCTCAGATCATATCTTTGAAAATATAGTGAGCCAAGCTCTAAAATTTGCATCCAAAGTTCATAATGATTTTGGCTCAAATGGGTTTCTTTTTTAGCTTCTAAAACTTTGCATAAAAATAGTTATAGCAAAAATTCCAAGATGACCTATTAGGAGTAGCGAAACCCTAGAATCCAAAGCTCTGCTACCAAATGTTAGGAACCAGCTCACAAAAAGATAGAAAAGATAGATAAATGCCTTGTAAATAAGCCTCTTCGAGGGGGAAACCTCCTTTACATTACACAAATGAACAATTCTTGGATGATACAAATGACAAGACCTCCTTTCTATATATAGGAGTCTAAGGAGTCATAATATAATCAGAGCCAACATAACAATAATAATGTAAGGGCACAATAATAACAATAGGGGGATTCTATGGGGCACATTAATAACAATATGGGGACTACATGGGCACAACAATATAATAAGAGGTTTGTACTAATAACAATAATGGGTTACACTAGTAGTATAGGGACCTAACAGTGAAACTCTCCATCACCAAACCACTTTCTTTGTGTGGTGTCACAAGTATGTCGCAGGCATGTTTGACTTGAAACCAGAGGGCTGATCGGTAATTAATGTTTACAGGGTAGACCGCAATCCTATGTCCCTTTCCCAGGTAGGTGGTTGACTAGCTGAAGGGCTAATTACTAGCCTATGTTGAAAATGAAGAGGAGTAGTGATGATTGGAGCCATAACAACAATGATTGAGGAGGGGAAAAGAAGGTGTAACAGGTTAACAGAAAACCCTAACCAATAATCAGTATTGTATAGAAGAAGGTACCAACTCTTGAAGCATGTTTTGCCAGAATTGTAGATTGATTGGGCCATCTTCTTGTCTAAGGAAAATGTTATCACATCGTCAAATGGAAAGGAATTTTTATTGTACTCTCTCTCTCTGTTGAACATATGATATTAATAATAAGAATAATTGATAAAGGGTTTTCCCCATCTTAGGGGTTTTTCCTTGGCTTGAGCCAATTCCTGCATTCCTTTTTCTTGGCTTGTCTTCCACACTTATGGTTAATGTTCTCTCATCGGTTACTTTTCTATGGTTAATTTGATTGCTAATGGAATAATGGAATTGATAATGGGAATATAATCTAATGAATTAATTGACCTGAGCAAAGAACATGTTAACTCTAAATTTTAACAAAACTCCATGCTAGCTATTTGGATTAAGATTAAAAAAGTTCACCATATATGTATATATGTGCCCCAACACATGAGAAAGTACACAAGGTATAGGCTCCAAGCAAAGGAAAAGCCACTCCAAGGGGAAAACCCAAAAAAAAATCTTCTCTTCTTATAGAATTGTCTTACAGGGAGACTGCCAAGACCCAAATACCAAAGCCCAAAATCTTCCAAAGCACGAAGTCAACCCCCACTAATATCCCTCCAAAGCAGCTTCAAAAATTCGACCTTCTGCAACTTCGCTCTAGAATTTCGACCTTGTAACTACTCCTCAAAATTTTGGCCGTCAATGTTAGCCTCCTACAACTAGCAACTACACATAAACCCCAACTTTGGACAGAGAGAGATTCCAAGAAACTTTGATTCTTCCTTATTTTCTTCATCTTTCTAGCTCCTTTTCTCCTAAATTATAGAAGATTGAACTTATGAGGTGAGTGCTCCAAATGAGATCGAACTCCTTGTATTTATAACCTTCTTGTGGGTCGAATAACCCTCATTTAGGCAGACTTGTCCTTGACTGGGACTGACTTAGTCTTGGAGGAAAAATGGATTTTTCTTAACAAAATTAAATTTTTTCCCTTTGTTACAATAAGTCCAAATGGGACTATAATACATGACATAAATTCTTCATTGTCCTAGAAAGACCTAGAATCATGAAAACCATGCTTTTGACTTAGACTTGAGCATGAAACCCATGATTTACATGAAATAATAATTCTTTTCTTTATTTTTCTTTCTTTATACAAAATATACTATGTCATGATTAGAAAGGTCATTATGAAGACCGAACCTAGTTACAATTTCCAACACTCCCTCTTAACTAGGGAGGTGTTCATAATCCCATTACATGGTACTAGGAATCTCAATCTTGAAGTAATCTCATAAGAAGAGTCGAATTGATGGCCCACTTTTAAGTCTTATTCAAGCTAAATCGTAGTTTAATTAAATTGTTGGTATTTTCTTATAGGTTTTTAAATAACCACGTATTAAAAAGGGATTTCATTCTTTAGCTGGAAAATTTCATTGCCGAACCTCAACGAATTTGATTTTTTCCTTGAGATTCGCTGAATTTCAAATCTCAAGGTTCAAATTTGGCAAATGTTGTGACATAGACACACCCCATGGAATTCATGTTCCATGGGGTTCTTGGTTCCTTCTGTACTTGTGTGTTTTCTATTAATACCCATTTCATTAAGTGTTTATCTTCATTTTTCCATTAATATCTTCATGTTGATCATAATTGGTGCTGAAAATATCTCTTATTTCTCTTGGTATTTCTAAATTTTTCCCAGTTGTTGAGGTTGTTGATTTTTCTGTGTTTTTCAGGTCTTAGTATATGATTACCAATACTTTCCCCAATATTTGTTATAGTTTCTTCTTGAACCTTCAGAGATACATTCAATGAAATGTTATTTGTAACATTGATCATAATTATAATTCCGATCTTACATGAGGTCTATCTGCAAAAGGAATATTTCACACTAAATGTCCACTTGCCAATAATTCGTCATGCCAACTATGTAGTTAAGGAAACTAAAATGCTTGCTATTCTTACAAAATGAAATTATTTTGTTTCTTTCCTCATGTACATTCCTGAGAACTAAAAAGGGATTTCTTTCTTCGACTGACAAATTTCATTTCCAAATCTCAACGAATTTGATTTTTTTCTTGAAATTCATTGAATGTCAAATATCAAGCTCTGAATTCGGCACACCTTGTGACATAGACACACCCCATGGACTTTAAGGGAATTGACCTTATTATTTCCTAGTTCCTTTTGTACTTGTGTGTTTTCTATTAGTACCCCTTTCATTAAGTGTTTATCTTCATTTTTCCATTAATATCTACATGCTTATTATAATCAGTGTTGCAAATATCTCTCATTTCGCATGATATTTTTTATTTTTCTGAGTTGTTGAGGTTATTGATTTTTCTATGTTTTTTAGGTCCTAGTTTATGATTTGCAATACTTTTCCTAATAGTTGTTATAGTTTCTTCTTGGAACTTCAGAGATACATTCTCTGAAATGGTATTCGTAACATTAGTCATAGTTATAATTCCCATCTTACATGAGCTTTATCTACAAAAGGAATATTTCACACTAAATGACCACTTGCCAATAGTTCTTCATGTCAAATATGTAGTTAAGGCAACTATAATGCTTTCTATTCTTACGAAATGAAATTCCTTTATTTCTTTCCTCACATATATTCCCTTTTAATTCAAGCTAACGAGTCTTCACTAGATGCTAGAATGATCATATGATAAACGCCCCATTTTACTCAAACATGTGATTCACATAATTCTTCAGAGTTCCACTTGTCACTTCAAATTCCTTGCCTTTAAATTAATTTCATCCTTGCCAAATATATTATTTCAATGTAAAATATGAATCCAAAAAAGCTAATAATGAGAAAAAAAATATGACAACAATATTTTTATTTAAGGTCTATCTGTTCACCTATGGAAAAGATGCCATTGATTGTCCACTTCCATCACACGGGATAATACATTATTAAAATTCAAAAAGAGGCAATTGACAATAGTTATTGTCTATGTGGTACCCTAAGAATCCTTGAATTGTTTTCCAATTTCCATACTGCTTCCAGATCTTGGAAAGCATTCAGAAAATGTCTTTGGTGTTAAGTTGTGTTATATTCTTTCCATGACTAGCTCCCTTAGGGGGGGGGGGGGGGGGGAGCTCCCCCTTCATTGTGTCGACTATGAAACAGAGGGGTAGCAGGGGGTTTGAGGGGGGTGGTTAGCCCCCCTCCATGGGGTCCAGGGCAGCACCCCGAGGAAATTTTTTTGGGACCCGATATTAGGTGGGCGAACCTACCTATGGTTTTGTGCATGGTTTTCGCACATAGTTTGGGCGCGATGGTTTTTGGTCCATGGTATTGGATGCTTCAGCATGTATATATATGTATTGTAACATTAAAAGGAACATAATGAAAAATCAAGGTGGTAGTCCCGGTTTTGGGATCCAGGGGAAAATCTTTGTGTATATGTGTTTTATGTGTTACACTCTCACATTGTTTATTTTATGTTCTTGGAATTCATATGAAGGTAATTTTTGTACGGGGTTAAAACCTACATTTGGTATCAGAGTTTTTTTGGCTTCAAAGGGACGCCTTTGTAGCTGAGGAGTTTCGCTCGAGCCTATGGTGGACCCTGTTCAATGGGAGATCTGAGGGATCAATTTTGGTAGTGAAAGAAGACGGTGAGCACTGGAAAGATAGAGATCGAGAAATTTAATAGTCAGAGTTTTGAGTTATGGAAACTGAAGATGGAGGATCTATTGGTGGATAAAGATCAGTGGATTGTGGTAGATCTGGGTACTAAACTAGTGGGAGTGTCTGATGAAGAATGGAAGAAGTTGGATTAGAAGGAAAAGATCACAATATGATTGTGTGTCTCAGATTCAGTATTGTTGAATGTATCAGGGGAAGCTATGACAAAGGATTTGTGGGAAAAGTTAGGGACCTTTTACCAATCTAAGTCTCTGGTGAATAAACTGTTCCTAGAGAAAAAACTTTATAATCTAAGGATGAAAGATGGAGACTCGATGACAGAGCATCTAAATGCATTTAATACTGTGGTAAGTCAGTTATTATCTGTTGATATTAAAGTTTCAGATGAAGATAAGAGCATTAGTTTGTTGTGTTCTCTACCAGATTCGTGGGATAGCCTGGTTATTGCAATAGGTAGCAATGCAACTGCCTTGTAGTTTGATGAAATATTCTCATCCTTGCTGACGGAGGAGATGAGATGGAAAAATATGGAGAGCCAAAATGGTGATTCCTTGTCTGTACAACGACGGTCCCATAAAAAAATAAAAATAAGTCATCGAGTGGGAGATCTAAATCTAGAGGGAGATCTAAATCTCCAAGAAAACCTATAAAGGTTTGCTGGAGATGCAGAAAGGAATGGCACTACAAAAGGGACTGTAAATCTAAATCTCTTGAAAAAGGAAAGGGATCTGATGATGCTCCTTTTGCATAGGTAAAAACCACCTCACATGAAAGTGGGGATGTGTACTTGGCTTCTTCAAGTACACATGTAGATCATGAGGTATGGTTAATTGACTCATGTGCATCCTCTCACTTCACTCCCCATAGAGAGTGGTTCTGCGAATATAAGAAATATGATGGTGGTGATGTCTTCTTGGGGGATGACAGGAAGTCTAAAATCGTTGGTCGTGGAAAAGTTAAGTTTAAGTTTCAAAATGGAAGGATTAGAACACTTTCGAGTGTTCTACATATTATCGCATTAGCCCAAAATATGATTTCTGTAAGCAAGCTCGATGATGCAGGTGTAAAAACAGTGTTCGAGAAAGATACTTTTAAAATGGTTCAAGGAGCACTGGTATTGATGCGGGGAGTTCAGATTGGAACTTTGTACAAGATGCAAGGTATCATTGTTATTGATGGGTGCAATAGTTCCATGGTTCCTAAAAGTGGAGCAGAAAATCTAATGGTCTCTGGAGAAAAAACGATGTTGTGGCATCAAAGGCTTGGACATATTGAAGAGAAGGGCCTTCAAATACTTCATGGTAAAGGTATGGTAGAAGGTATGACTAATAGCTATCTAGATTTTGATTTCTATGAAAATTGTCTATATGGGAAGCAGAATCGGGTGAGTTTCCACTATAGTGGTAAGAGGGTGAAACAAATATTAGAGCTTGTGTATAGTGATGTGTTTGGACTTGTGAAGGTTCCATCATTGGGTAAGTCTGTGTACTTTGTATCATTTATAGATTACTTATCAAGGAATACATGGATATATTTTCTTAAGAAGAATTTTGAAGTCTTTGACAGGTTAGAAGAATTTAAGGCTCTGGCGGAAAACCAGACAAAGAAGAAGACAATGGTGCTAAGGATAGATAACAATGGAGATTTTTGCAAGAAGGAATTTGAAGAATTATGTAAGAAGTGTGCTATAGCATGACAGAAGACTACTCCATACACACTTGAGAAAAATGGAGTTGCAAAAAGAATGAACAAGATGTTGATGGAAAGGGCAAGAACCATGCTCAGTGGTGTCGGGTTAGAACAAAAATTCTGGGCAAAGGTGGTGGAGATAGCATGTTACCTGGTCAACAAATCACCTTCATCAGCATTGGAGGATAAGACTTCACAAGAGGTATGGACTGGTAAGAAACCCTCTCCTTCACATCTGAGGGTATTTGGATGTGATGAGTACGTGCATTTTCCAAAGGAGAAAAGAACAAAGTTGGATAATAAATATGAAAACTGTATCTTTTTTGGGTATATGGATGGTTTAAAACGCTATAATCTTTGGAACCCAGTAACAAGGAAGGTTGTGTACAGCCGAGAAGTCATGTTTAGAGAGGTGAAAGATGTTATTAGACATGAAGTCCCATCAAAGGAACCTGAGAATATAGAGTTTGAGCTAAAGGATGAAGAATCAGAATCTAAAGTAGAAGAGGAATCATAAGATGAAGAGCCACGAACTCTGGTTGTGAGAAGATCAGTTCGAGAAAGAAGGAAACCAGAAAGGTATAGTCCATCTGCTTTCTGCTCAAATTTTTCTTTATCTATTACTGATGATGATCCCAGAACTGTGAAGGAAGCAATAGATTCAGAGGATGGAAAACTCTGGAAAGAGGCCATGGTTGATGAAATGGAATCTTTGCACAAAAATGAAGCTTAGGATCTGGTGGAGTTGTCAGCTGGAAGGAAACCCATTGGCAACAAATGGGTGTTCAAGAAGAAGACAAATGCAAAAGGAAAGATGGAGAAATACAAACCTCGGTTGGTAGCAAAAGGTTATTCCTAGGTGTCGGGAATTGATTTTGGTGATACTTTTTCCCCTATTGCCAAGGTAGCTTCTATTAAATTACTTTTATCTACTGCGGCTGCTTTTGATTTTGAGGTAGAACATATGGATGTGAAGACAACATTTCTTCATGGGGATCTAGAAGAGGAGATCTACGTGAAGCAACCTGAAGGCTTTGCAGTGAAGGGTAAGAGAGAATTGGTATGCAAGTTAAAAAAGACTCTGAGTATGTGTTAAAACAATCACCAAGGATGTGGTATCAGAAATTTGATACATTTATACGGGGACTTGGCTTCACCAAAAGAAAAGTAGATCATTGTTTGTATTTTAAATTAATTGATGACCGTGTTATTTATCTGATCTTGTATGTGGATGATATGTTTCTGGTTGGAAATGACAAAGAAATTATCCAGGATTTGAAGACCCAATTGTCCTCCAAATTCGACATGAAAGATCTTGGTGCTGCAAACTATATTTTGGGCATGGAAATTAAAAGAGATTGGGCAAAGAGGAAGCTTTGGTTAAACCAGAGGAAGTATGTCAAGACAATACTGTAGAGGTTTAATATGCGGGATAGTAAACCAGTGAAGGTTCCTATTCCTGTAGGTGTAAATTTATCTGATAAACAGTGTCCTAAGACACAAGAAGAGGAAGAGGACATGTCCCATGTTCCATATGCAAGTTCAGTCGGTAGCGTGATGTATGCAATGGTCTGTACTAGACTAGACATTGCACATGCAGTGGGAGTATTGAGCAGGTTTATGTCAAAACTAGGGAAGGAGCAAGCGGGTTTTCAATTATTTGCGTGGCACTAGTGATTATGGTTTTTGCTACCAAGGAAGACCAGGATTGGACAAATTTTTGGATATTCGTGGCTTTGTTAATGCAGACTGGGTTGGAGATCTGGATTAGAGAAGATGTAGAAGTGGGTATGTGTTTAACCTATTTGGAGGTGCAGTTAGTTGGATGATTAAGAAACAATTTGTAGTGGCACTATCAACTACAGAGGTAGAATACATGGCAACCACTCATGCAAGCAAGGAAACAATTTGGTTGGAGAGATTGTGTTCAAGTATGGGGTTAGTACAGGGAGCTATAAGGATACACTGTGACAATTAAAGTGCAATTTTATTGGCAAATAACACTGCTTATCATTCAAAGATAGAAAATTGATGTTCAGTATCACTTTGTGAGGGATATGATAAAAGACAAAAAAGTATTGCTAGTAAAGGTGGACACTTTGAAGAACACTGCATATGCATTGACAAAAGTTGTGAGCTTTGAGAACTTCTCTTGGTGTAAAAAAACAATGGGTGTTGCAGGGCTGGATAAATGACTAAGCTCTCTTATGGCCCCCTGTGGAAAGAAAACAACAAGAGGGAGAATGTTGGGTTGTGTTATATTCTTTCCATGACTAGCTCCCCTAGTTGACCTGGGGGGTTAGAGAGGGGGCGGAGCCCCCCTTTCGTTGTGTCGACTACATAGCAGGGGGGTTGTTATCACCCCAAGAAAATCTCCTAGGTTGTAGCTCGGAGATGCTCGGGAACATTACAAACTCAACTTAACGTTGGAAATGGATGAATGGAAGGAATGATACTTGTTCAAGCCAGATAACCACTTCTACTTTGCTTGACTCCAGACATGCGTGAACACCCCTAGACTACAAGGCTTTAGACCACCAATTACTCGCAGTTTAAGGATTGGGTGAGTATGGAGAATACCGACCACACCAGCAGATGCACAAGACCTTGTGATGGCCGGCTGCAACCAGTAAAGAGGTATGCAAATCTAATTCCCTAATGTACAGATAAGATGACAGCTCTCTATCACTAGGTGAAAAGAAACCTGAATAACTCATTCACTGATACATACAAGATTTTAACACAGAGGTAGGATGACAACTACTCTAATGCTAAACATCAAGAGTTCAGAAATGTAGCATATCAAGCACAACTTAGAAAAGAAGGTAAATGGAAAGTGAGTAATTAACAGCGAAAGAAGCTTGTATTAGCTGAAAATGAAGACAAGACGCTGCAAGTATCAAAGTAGTTACAATCTCCAGAAGTTGAACCTTACATCAAAACAACAACCATCAACCCTGATTACATTTTGTTTTTTGGTATATATAGAGTTTGAATACAAAGGCACTCGGCCATTCTAGGTATGGAGGGGTCATAATTGACCACCAACCACTTTAACTGCCTGATGGAGTCTATGGTGAGATTGCTTGTTGTGGTGGGTGAATCCGGTCCTTTTAGGTGCTCTGTTGTCCTTCTCGTGTAGGTGGAGTGCTGTGGAGAATGAAATCCCATAACTATTTAATGCATTCACCTGCTCGGGCTCTGTCCTTTTCTTTCTCAGCCATACTCTTTGTTGAAGGCGGTAGTTGAGGAGGAAATGCACCTAGTACTGAAAACTGGTCACCTTCGTCCTTTTGGGAGCATGGAACGGTTAAGGTACGAGGACTACACAGTGGGTGGAATAGTCAGATGGCGGAGCGAGACTGGCCATTGGATTGAGGGGATAAATGGCGGGGATTGCTTAGCTGAGGGCATCGGGAGATATGGGAGTGACGCGGCGTGGGCTGTTGGATCTCGGGCAGACAGATCCAACAGCTATCGGACGGAGGAGACACGCAGGAGTTAACAGACGAGGATGGAGGACGGGTAGTAAGTGGTATTGCTGGCACCAGCATTGAGGGTTGGGCGATAAAGGTACAATGGCATGCGATATCACTCGGAGTGTGACACGTGGCAGCAAGGAAAGGAGAAAACCACTTTTCATCGCGTGTTATCGTCCTAACAGCTTGAAGGTGCAAGGAGAGTGACTACTGTCCGATCGTGACAGAGATGATCGAACGGTGAGGAAATGGTCGCGTAAGTTACTGCGACGGGAGACGTTATATCAGGGTGGCGGAGATCAATGACTGGGGTTACAGTGAAGATTTTATGGAGGCGCATGGTCATATGGGCTTGGTTTTTAATGCCCAGGGCTTAAGAAAAAGAGTTTTATGTGATTTTTTAACAAAACCATGGGTAAAGGAGATAAAAGGGAAATGAGCAAGGTAAAGGAAAAGGTGAGGGAAACCATTATCAACCTCCTTTGAGCATGACCACAGACCAAGTGTGCCTCCAACTTTATAAAATCAATGTTATATCGCAGAGCTAACACTAATTAATGTTATCACCCCAAGAAACTCTCCTAGGTTATAGCTCGGTGATGCTCGAGAACATTACAAACTCAACTTAATGTTGGAAATGGATGAATGGAAGGAATGATGCTTGTTCAAGCCAGATAACCACTTCTACTTTGCTTGACTCCAGAGATGCGTGAACACCTCCAAACTACAAGGCTTTAGACCTCCAATTACTCACAGTTTAAGGATTGGGTGAGTATGGAGAATACTGACCACATCAGCAGATCCACAAGACCTTGTGATGGCCCACTGCAACCAGTAAAGAGGTCTGCAAATCTAATTCCCTAATGTACAGACAGGATGACAGCTCTCTGTCACTAGGTGAAAAGAAACCTGAATAACTCATTCACTGATACATACAAGATTTTAACACAGAGGTAGGATGACAGCTACTCTAATGCTACACATCAAGAGCTCAGAAATGCAGCATATCAAGCACAGCTTAGAAAAGAAGGTAAATGGAAAGTGAGTAATTAACAACAAAATAAGCTTGTATTAGCTGAAAATGAAGACGAGGAACTGCAAGTATCAAAGTAGTTACAGTGTCCAGAAGTTGAACCTTACATCAAAACAACAACCATCAACCCTGATTACATCTTGTTTCTAGGTGTATATATAGAGTTTGAATACAAAGGCACTCGGCCATTCTAGGTATGGAGGGGTCATCATTGACCACTAACCGCTTTAACTGCCTGATAGAGTCTCTGGTGGGCTTGCTGTGGTGGGTGAATCTAGTCCTTTCAAGTGCTCTACTGTCCTTCTCGGGCAGGTGGAGTGCTGTGCAAAATGAAATTCCATAATTATTTAATGCATTCACCTGCTCGAGCTTTGTCCTTTTCTTTCTCAGCCATACTGTCTGTTGAAGGCGGTTGTTGAGGAGGAAATGCACCTGGTACTGAAAACTGGTCACCTTCGTCGTTTCGGGAGCATGGAATGGTTAAGGTACGAGGACTGCACAGTGGGTGGAATAGTCGGATGGCGGAGCGAGAATGGTCGTCGGATTGAGGGGATAGACGGCGGGAATTGCTTGGCTGACAGCATCGGGAGATATGGGAATGGAGCGGCGTGGGCCATTAGATCTCGGGCGGACAGATCCAACGGCTATCGGAGAGAGGAGACGCGCGAGAGTTAATGGGCGGGGACAGAGGACGGGCGGTAAGTGGTATTGCTCGCACCAGCGTTGAGGATTGGGCGGTAAAGGTACAATGGCGTGCGATACCACTCAGAGTGTGACACGTGGCAGCGAGGAAAGGACAAAACCACTTTTCATCACGTGTTATCATCCTAGTGGCTTGAAGGTGCGAGGAGAGCAACTGCCATCCGATTGCGGAAAAGATGATCGAACGGCGAGGAAACGGTCGCGTAAGTTACTGTGACGGGAGCCATTAGATCGGGGTGGCGGAGATCAATGGTTGGGGTTACGGTGAAGATTTTATGGAGGCGCGTGGTCGTATGAGCGCAGGTTTTAACGCCTGGGGCTTAAGAAAAAGAGTTTTGTGTGATTTTTTAACAAAAGCATGGGTAAAGGAGATAAAAGGGAAATGAGCGAGGCAAAGGAAAAGGTGAGGGAAACCTTTATTAGCCTCCTTTGAGCATGACCACGGACCAAGTGTGCCTCCAACTTTAGAAAATCAATTTTATATAACAGAGCTAACACTGGCTTCTTCCGGGGATGAGATCCTCCCTGTGAGGTCTAAAGAACTGCAGATCATTGCTTTCTCTGTGAAAACCAAATTAGAAAAATTACCTAGTGTTCCATTGGGCATGGAGTCTAACTGAGTCTACACTAATACTGACAAACTAACATATTTACAAACTTAAGGCCTGAAGACCTCAAACAGCATAAGTTTTCAAAAATCGGCCATTAACTAGGCCATCAAAAACTGTCTCCCCTTCCACACTTTGAAGTATGAAAGTATTGTTCCCTTGGATCTGAGAAATGATAAAAGGCCCTGTCCATAAAGCGTCAAACTTTCCATGGTTGTCTTTCCTCTCTTTTAGTGTTTCCCACTTAAGGACCAAATCTCCAACCTGAAAGTTATCTATTTTTGTTCTTCTGTCAAAAGCTTCTTTAATTCTCTTCTGATGTGCTGCAGACCTTTCAACCAGCTGTTCTCCGATTTGATGTACCTCAGCTAGATCAGTGATCCTCTTTGCCATGTCTTCTTGCTCATTCTGCTCTTCTTGCAAGAACTTTGCCACAGGGAGGGTTAACTGAATTGGGAATACAGCTTTAGTGCCATATACCAACTTGAATGGAGAATTCCTTGTGGATTTCTTGGTGGTTACTCTATCAGCGCACAGTGCATACTTGAGTTTAGAGTCTCAATTCTTTTTGTGGTCTTGTAGTAGCTTTTTGATTATCCTTATCAGGCTTTTGTTGGAAGAATCTGCTAGACCATTGCCTTGAGAGTAGTATGAGGTGGAATGAACTAGCTTAATGCCCATTGAGTTGCACATGTCCACCAACTCTTTTGCCTTGAAGGCTGCTACATTATTTGTGACTAATTTATGTGGACAACCAAATCTGGTGAAGACATTCTCTGCCAAGAACCTCATGACCACATCATGATTAGCTTTTTCTAGTAGGAATTGCTTCAATCCACTTGGTGAAGTAATTTATGGCTACTAGGATCCATCTGTGCTGGCCACTAGAATGTGGATTGATTTCTCCAATGAAATCTAAGCCCCACTGTTGGAAAGGGCTGCTAGCATGTATTGGTTTTAAGCGCAGAGACTTCAATTGCTGCTTCCCTTCAAATCTTTGACACCTGTCACAAGATTTAACAAATGAAAAAGCATTAGCAAATAAGGTGGGCCAATAGTACCCAGCTCTGAGAATCTTGTGGGCTGTAGTTTTCCAATAATGATGTCCTCCACATATGCTGGAATGAAACTGCTGCATCACTGCCATGGATTGTTCTTTGTCCAGACACCTCAGAAGAATTCCAGAGAGGTCCCTCCAGTAGAGCAGATTTTCATGGATGCAGTATCTGGCTGCCCTGAGCTTAATAGTTCTGGCTTGGATTGAACTAAGGCCTAGAGGAACTTCTAGCTTCAGTAAGAATTGAGCTATTGCAGAGCACCAATCGCAAGAAGCTAGATTTTCTGCCAATGCCTAATTTTTCCCTTGTTCAGCTATTTCCTCTTCTGTCTGACCATTCTCTGCAATTGTGCTTATGAGATTTATGTCCAACATTCTGCAATTTTCTTCAACCATTAATCTGGCAAGGCCTTATCCTCTGACAAGCTTGGTGGTCTTCAATTTTATGTTAAATTCAATCAGCTTTGCAATCCATTTAGCCCTTCTTCCATCAACATCAGGCTATGTTAGGACATCCTTTATTGAAGGAGAGGGCACATAGGCAATTATCTTGGAATGAAGAATGTAAATCCTGAAATCTTTCAAAGATTTGTTAAGAGCTTATGCTTGTTTTTCAATGATATCATACTTTAGCTCAGCATCTCTTAAGGTTTTGCTGAAAAATGCCACTAGACACTCTGAGCCTTCCCCATCTGCTTGCAATAAAACTACTGCAAGGGTGTCATCAGAGGCAAAAGAAAATATATGGAACTCCTTGCTGTAATCTGGACTGCTTAAAGTAGGAGCTTCCATAATATCTTTCTTAATGGACTCAAAGGATCTTCTTGCTACATCAGTCCATTTGATCTTTGACCCCTTTTTCAACATGGAGGTAATATGCTTTACAAGTTCTGCAAAATTTGGGATAAACCTCCTCACAAAATTTATTTTGCCCAGAAAGGACTGGATGTCCATCTTTGATCTCAGGATAGACAAGGTTGGTATTGCTCTTACTCTTTCTAGGTCAATCCGGACACCTGCAGCAGAAACAACATGTCCTAATAGCTTGCCTTCTTCTAAAGCAAATTGTGACTTTGTAGGATTGATTGAAATCCCAAACCTTCTGCACTTCAGGAACACTTTCTTCAAATGTTGCAAATGGTCATGATGGCTGCTGGAGCATATTGTTATATCATCTAGGTAGATAAGGACAAACTTATCATTCTCTCCCACGAATGCTATATCCGTAGCTTTCTGAAAGGTAGCTCTAGCATTCATCAGCCCAAAAGGCATCTTGGAATACATGAAAGTGCCCCAAGGAGTGGTGAATGCAGTCTTCTCTTGGTCATCTGGATGTACAGCAATCTGGTTATACCCTGAAAATCCATCCAAGAAAGTCATCACTTTGGCTCCTGAGACCTTTTGCAGCTAATGCTCCATCTTTGGTAGAGGGTCATTGTCTTTCTTAGAGCATTTGTTTAAGTTTCTGAAATCAACACAGAGCCTGATTTCTCCATTTTTCTTCCTCACTACCTCCAAATTAACTACCCATTTTGAATATCTGAGGGGGACTATGATTTTGGCAGCCAGTAATTTCTTAATTTCTTTTTCAATCAGAGAGAGGAGTAAAGGATTTATTGGTCTTAGATTCTGCTTGAAAGGGATGGTGTCTTTCTCCAAGGGGATTTTATGATGGATGATCTTTTTATCATATGTTTTTAGGTCACTATATTCCAAGGCAAAGACATCAACAAATTGTTTCATTAAATTGCAGTACTCAAAACTTTGGGCAGCAGATAGATGGGTGGACAGATTTATATATCTTGGGTGTTCTAGACTCCCTATATTATGCTTACAGACTGCAGATTGGTCTTCTTTTTGGGCAACCTTATAAGGCACATCATTCTGGTCAAACGGTTTTTTCAAAGGAACTAAACCCTTAGGTATATGATTGCTGGGCAATTGGATAATGTTAACTCTGCCAATTTTGTTTCTAAGCTGGGATTGGGGGCTTTCTTCCAAGGTTTCATTCTCTTGGTCAATTTGCATTTCGAAGAACTCATCAATGACTTGTAGAAATCTGTTTACCTCATCATCATCCTCAAAAACTTTCCAATGCTGGACATTATCAGGCAAGGATGGTCTGTATTTCAATTGAACTTCGTAAACTAGTCTGGGAGGCATGGGAAGGATAAACATGCTAGAAAACACAGCAAGGGAATCAGTGAGCTGATTTCTGACTCTAGAGATGTATGAGACACAAAAACTATCAAATGAACATTTTAGTCTCCATACCTCATCCTTATATGCTTTCAGCCTTGGGTGCTTTGCTTGAAATATTATGTTTACTTGCTGAATAATAAGATTAGCATCTCCAAACACCTCTATGTTTTTGACTCCTCTCACTTTTGCTGAGTTAATTCCCAATATTAGAGCCTCATACTCTACTACATTGTTGGTGACTTGGAAAACTAGCTTAAAAGACAGATGTGTGCTTTCTTGTTTTGGAGATATCAGCACTACCCCTGCTCCTGCAGACTCCCTGGAACATGCTCCATCAAAGAACATCTCCCAAACCTGACTTCCTTGCTCTCCCTCGACCTGATTCACTAGTTTCTTTAGTTGCAATAAGGCCTTCTGGGATTCTTAAATTTGGAGAATACAAGCTCCAAAATCAGTGTCCACGGCATAGATAGGATGATTGGAAAGATTCTTCTCATCATTGATGATGTATGCCAGCTGTGCTTCTCTATACAATCTCCTGCTTTCTCCCCCAAAAACAGGACAGTGGCATAAGATAAATCATTCTGCAATGTCCCACCTAGTCTCTTAATCCACCCTCTAGACAGCAGCATGCCAAACTTTGGAGGAACATCTGCTACCACAATGTCCATCATCATACTCTTCATGGGCAGCTGAGTTAGGGTAATCGCTAGGTCTTTGATTAATCCTAGGCATTTTACCTTTTTTGAATCAAATGAGAATAAATCATGATATGATCTGGTGACATCAAGGCCTAACTCTTCCATGACAGCGTTGGGCATCAAATTGTGGCTTGCCCCTATGTCTAGTAGGAAATTATGGAGGGTTTTATCATGAATGGTCAAGGAGACATAGAATGATGGGGAGCTATTATCAACAGGTTCAGTCATTGGGCTAAGCACAACTGTAGGCTTGTCATCTTGCAAATTTACGTAGTCAGTGGGGGCTTGTATGGCTTTCAGCTCAAGGGCATCAAGAATAAGCTTTCTAAAAACTTCACTCCTTGCAAGTTCTATCAGAGGCACAGGTATTTTTAGTTTTTGGACTTCTGATTCAAAGCTAAAAGGGGAAGGGGACTTGTAAGGACCTCTTACCTCTTGAGCTGGGGCTTTGAGGATGACTGGATCAGCTGTTGGTCTTCTATGTCTTATGTTCTGTGGCTCGGTTGGGACAAAAGCTTTTTGGGCAGGATTCTCCTTGACATTGTTTGCTTTTGACCTCAAGTTGTATCTTTGCCGCTCGTCAGTTTGTAGAACAACCTCTCTGTCTCACCTTTGACTGGTTTGGTCCCGTAGCAATGATTCTTCATAGGCAGCCAATGTCAAAAAGGCAGCACTGCCTTTATCTTCCATGCAATGAATTTCATCCTCTTCTTCAAGCTGCTCCTCCTCCATGACCATGTTTTGAAAAGGAGCCTTAACCCTTTGTTCTTCATTTGCTTCTTTACCCTTCTGAATGATCTGCAATTGTTCCTTTGCTCTTCTGAATGGATTTGAGTTTCTTGGAGAAAATGTGCTCGGAAGCCTTGCCTTCCCAAAGCTCTGCTCAATCTTCAGCTTAGATATCTCAGCAGCCAGTGACTCTATCATTTTAGTCATTTTGTCCAACTTAGGTTCTGAAGATGAAGCAGAGGAAGAAGAAGCCTCACCTCTTTGCTTCCTTCTATCAGCATGACTTTTGAGCTTTTCTGCAACCATAATATTAGATTCCACCTCTAGGGCTGCATCTTGCATTTCAGCTAGAGTGGCACATCTTCTTTCTCTCAATAGCAACCAGAAATCAGAGTTAAAAGCATTGGCATAGGTGGGGGTAGGCTTTACTTCAACTGGTATCTTACTATACATACGATTAAATATTTTATTAAAATCACGCAGTGATTCCCCATTTTCCCTCTTGAGGTTACCAAACTCAATATGGTAATATTGCAAGTCCTTCTTATCCCCCCAATGCTTCAAAAATACATCATTTAAGGCTTCAATGTCCGATATAGACCTAGGGGTCAATTCTCTAAACCACTTTCTAGCCTCTCCATCAAGGCTCTGAACAAACACTCTCATCCACACATCATCTTCACTGATGTCTAGGTTATCAGCATAACTATAAAAAGACTCAAGGTGTTCCTCAACTGTTACTCCCTCTGTACCAGTGAACTTAGGCATATATTTCTGATATTCTCCTGTAGGCATGGCATTCAAAGGAATAGGTAAGACCAGGGGTCCATACCTAGCAGCTATAATCCTTTCCATCTTTGTGGGAGCTTGTTGGCCTACCATGACTGGGGTAGGTGGAAGGATACTGGTAGATTGAGTGGTAGGGAACAATGAAATGGATGACGGAGACAAAGGAATATGATGGACTGTATGGGAGGCTTTCTTTGGACTGAGATACAAAAGGGAACTAAATGAACAAGGAGCTTTATGAATCTCTAAGGGTGTCTCTTCACTAAGAATGCTAGGCCCTATATCTTCAAATTGTACATGTTCAGCTACAAGTCTTTCTTGCAGAGATTCATAAGATTTCTTGGGCTTACCTGATCCTAATGTCCTTTCTGTGATGTTTTCTTCTGCTTAACAACCTTCTCAAGGTCAGGCACTGGGTCAGCTGGTGATTTCTGAGGATTTCTCCGAGTATGCCTCACAAACTGAGCCAGAACTGTAATGTGGAGTCGCCACTAGGTTGATCCTCCAGTAGAGTCACCAGATAGATGATTACAACCAAAAATGTGTCCAGGCTTTGTCTATCATCAAAGCTGGAACTGTGTCGTTTTCCCAGGGACGCTGAGCTTCAATCTCCTCTCCCTGGCAACGACGCCAATTAATGTTATCACCCCAAGAAACTCTCCTAGATTGAAGCTCGGAGATGCTCAGGAACATTACAAACTCAATTTAATGTTGGAAATGGATGAATGGAAGGAATGATGCTTGCTCAGGCCAGATAACCACTTCTACTTTGCTTGACTCCAGACATGCGTGAACACCCCCAGACTACAAGGATTTAGACCACCAATTACTCACTATTTAAGGATTGGGTGAGTATGGAGAATACTCACCACAACAGCAGATGCACAAGACCTTGTGATAGCCGGCTGCAACCAGTAAAGAGGTCTACAAATCTAATTCCCTAATGTACAGATAGGATGACAGCTCTTTGTCACTAGGTCAAAAGAAACCTAAATAACTCATTCACTAATACATACAAGATTTTAACACAGAGGTAGGATGACAACTACTCTAATTCTAAACATCAAGATTTCATAAATGCAGCATATCAAGCACAGCTTAGAAAAGAAATTAAATGGAAAGTGAGTAATTAACAACAAAAGAAGCTTATATTAGGTGAAAATGAAGACGAGATGCTGCAAGTATCAAAGTAGTTACAGTCTCTAGAAGTTGAACCTTATATCAAAACAACAACCATCAACCCTGATTACATCTTGTTTCTGGGTATATATAGAGTTTGAATACAAAGGCACTCGGCCATTCTAGGTATGGAGGGGTCATAATTGACCACCAACCGCTTTAACTGCCTAATGGAGTCTTTGGTGCGATTGCTTGCTGTGGTGGGTGAATCTGGGCCTTTCAAGTGCTCTGTTGTCCTTCTCGGGCAAGTGGAGTGCCGTGCAAGATGAAATTCCATAACTATTTAATGCATTCACCTGCTCAGGCTCTGTCCTTTTCTTTCTTAGCCATTCTGTCTGTTGAAGGCGGTTGTTGAAGAGGAAATGCATTTGGTACTGAAAATTGGTCACCTTCATCCTTTCGGGAGCATGGAACAGTTAAGGTACGAGGACTACATAGTGGGTGGAATAGTCGGATGGCGGAGTGAGACTGGCCATCGGATTGAGGGGATAGATGGCAGGGATTGCTTGGCTGAGGGCATCAGGAGATATGCGAGCGGGTCGGCGTGGGCCGTTGGATCTTGGGCACACAGATCCAATGGCTATCAGATGGAGAAGACGTGCGGGAGTTAACAGGCGGGGATGGAGGACGGGCAGTAAGTGGTATTGCTCACACTAGCGTTGAGGGTTGGGCGATAAAGGTAAAATGGTGTGCGATACCACTCGGAGTGTGACGCGTGGTGACAAGGAAAGGAAAAAACCATTTTTCATCGTGTTTTATCATCCCAGCGGCGCTAGGCTTGAAGTTGCGGGGAGAGCGACTGTCGTCTGATCGCGGCGAAGATGATCGGACAGCGAGGAAACAGTCACGTAAGTTACTGCGACAGGAGTCGTTAAATCGGGGTGGCGGAGATCAATGGTTGGGGTTACAATGAAGATTTTATGGAGGCGCGTGGTCGTATGGGCGCGGGTTTTAACACCCAGGGCTTAAGAAAAAGAGTTTTGTGTGATTTTTTATCAAAAGCAAGGGTAAAGGAGATAAAAGGGAAATGAGCGAGGTAAAGGAAAAGGTGAGGGAAACCATTATCAGCCTCCTTTGAGCATGACCATAGACTAAGTGTGCCTCCAACTTTAGAAAATCAATGTTATATAGCAGAGCTAACAGGCGTCATAGGGGAGCAGCATCCCCCCTTGTACAGGGAGTTTGAGGGGGGTGGTTATCTGCCCTCTATAGTGTCCGAGGCAGCACCTTGGGGGAATTGTTTTTGGACGCTATATTAAATGGGCGAACCTACCTATGGTTTTGTGCATGGTTTTCACACATGGTTTTGGGCACAATGGTTTTCGGTCCATTGTATTGGATGCTTCAGAATGTATATATATGTATTGTTACATTGAAAGAAACATAACGAAAAATCAAGCTAGTAGTCCCGATTTTGGGATCGAGGGAAAAATCTCTATATATATGTGTTTTTTATTTTCTGTTCTTAGAATCCATATGCAGGTAATTTTTGTACGGGTTTAAAACCTACATCTAGGGTGCTTAAAACTATTTACCTGTTTTCAACAGTTTTTTTGAACTTAAGAAAACATCCTACAATAATCATAGAAGTACCTTCCAACCCTAACATGTTAAAATACTTCTGAAATGAAGAAACCTTACAAAAGAGGGGAGAAGTCCTGATTTTTTAAAAGAGAGGAGCAAAGTAAAAACCATAGAACACTTTTACAATGTTGTTTGGAAAAGTATTTCACAGGAGAAGGAAATTTGGCAACAGGGTGTTGAGAATCAAATACACCAGCGTCGACTAAAATTTCAACAGTGAAAATTGTGCATGCAAGGACATCATTGATGAAACTTGTAACCTTGGTGAACAAAAGAGGCAAGAGTAGTGAGGGCATCCACTTTCATAGCTATTATCTTTTCAGTAGGATTTTTAAGGTAGACATACAAGTGTGAGAGCCCATTTTCATATTGAAAAGGGATTTGGATCAGAAACATGTTGGGAAATTCTAGAGAACAAGAACTGGGAAATGCATAGGTTGCACAATGAAAGGTTTCCTTTTACTCAACAATACAAAAATTATGACTTTAAGGATAAGTGAATGGAATTTAGAAATATAAAAAATTTGAGTCACAACATTTAGATGAACAGGTTGTTGGGTTGTGTTATATTCTTTCCACGAATAGCCCACTTAGTTAACCAAGGGGTTAGAGGGGGGTGAGCCCCACCTTCGTTGTGCCGTTGTTGTTTACCGGGGGGGGCGGACGGTGGCGGTAATAGGGTTTGAGGCATACCCATAACCCCACTTTATGGGGTCCGGGGCAGCGCCCCAGAAAAGTTGTGTCTCAGATTCAGTATTGCTGAATGTATCAGAGGAAGCTATGGCGAAGGTTTTGTGGGACAAGTTAGCGACTTTGTACCAATCTAAGTCTCTAGTGAATAAACTGTTCCTGCGGAAAAAGTTGTATAACCTGCGGATGAAAGATGGAGATTCGATGATATAGCATCTGAACGCATTTAATACTGTGGTAAGTCAGTTAGCATCTGTTAATATTAAAATTTCAGATGAAGATAACTGCATCAGTTTGTTGTGTTCTCTACTAGATTTGTGGAATAGTCTGGTTATTGCAATAGGTAGCAATGCAACTGCCTTGCAGTTTGATGAAATAGT
>APFE030268342.1:0-11950 GCA_000404065.3 Pinus taeda | reverse complement strand
ATATTAATAGAATCATAAAAAGAACAATAGACCAAGTAAACATGCATGTTCATCAAACAACCACCTTGTAACCATTACATGCAACAGTTAAAAGAGAGCTATTATATTTATATACAGTTGACTATTTATATTAATAAAATCACAAAAATATCTTTATACCAAAGTAAGATGCATATTCATCTAACAACCACCTTGTAACCACTACATAAAATAATTTAAAGAGAACTAATTACATTTATGAACAATATAAGTATAAAGACTATAACATTTTGAAAATGTTTTATGTTTTTTTATGTGGGCAATTAATCATACACTAGATTTGGAATTTATATACTAATACCTATATAACACACATTCTGTTAAAAACATGTATATTAATTTTACCCACAATCAAATAAATTTTTTTCTTTTAAACATACCTATTAACATAATAATTATTACTTGTACTAACATAAAAATTATATTAAAATTAATACAATTATTTTGTTTAAGGTAATAATTATTATATTAATTACCTATTTAAATAACACTTTTATTAACCTTAAAAATTCATATTATAATATAATTTTTCATATAGTTAATATTATTTATTAATTAAAAAAACATATTAACACAAGCATCTTCATACATAAATATCTTAACCTTTACCACCAAATAAACGGCTTTATATAATATTTTTATATTTATAATGGTTAATAACAATGTCTTAATAAAAAATAATAAAGATAATCAATTAATTATTAAGGAGATGACGATTTTTTAATATATATTTTATAATTTTTTAGTTGACTGATTTATAAAGAAATTTTGGAACTGACATGAATTATCTAGTAAACTTAAAAATTAATATAAAATAAAATTTATTTAAGTAATAATTTCTTATTTAAATTAATGTAAAAATAAAAATGATTTAAGTAATATTTATTCTAAATTTGTTGATATAATTTAATATATTTAATAAAATTTATAATCTCAATAAATTATAAATAGTAAATTTATAATATTTTAAATTTCCAAAAAATAAATTTTTAATATAATTATATAAGAAATATTTTGTCGAAGTGTTTCAAACCATAGTGTGATTCATTATTTTAAAAAAATCAAATTTTTAAGACAATCTAAAAGAATTCTAAATCATCATTACTTTCATATATAGTAGAGTAAAAGGAAAGAAAAAAATCTTCATATCATATGAATGCGCCTTGGCATCGAAAAAGTAAATAAGATGCAAGTCAAAAATGTAATTTTTTCCAGAATTGTATATAAAGTGGAAGAAGGCGGAGGAATTGCCCAGACAACCAAAAATTACATCATCCTTCCATTCTACTAGATTGACCTGCAATGAACGAAAAGTTGCCACTATCATTCACACCACAGATGTGAATAATATTCAGCGCTTTGTCGGAATCCCGTCCAGGCACATCTCACAGATTTTTCTATCCCCGCCACGGAATCATGTATTTTGAACGCTAGAAAATCTGCGTTCGTATCCACAATCCGAGGAAACAAAAAGAAATCATGACACACCAGAAGAATAATGGCATTCACATCATAAAACATAACAGAAAAAATAGTAAACCATGAACTGTGATAAAATTATATAGAATTTTCACAGAAAATGTACAGCCATGATGTAGTAGCAGAGAGAAAATAAATTGATATATTCGGCGAATCTACAAAAATTAGGATGGTTTGTTACGTAGAAGGGCCCTTCGTGTTTTCTATGGATTTTGCATTAATCTTGTCTCGTACCAAACTGCAAAAAACACTGTAGTGGGCATGCAACGCCCATGGAGATTGCGCTAAAAACAGTCACCATCCCGCCTGTAATAATGGCGGATTCTGTAGCGTAATATAAAACTAGAATAATGCCTTTGTCTGTATGTGGGTCTCACGAATCCAGTACCAGGCCTGTGTTTTCAGATACAGAATGAGAATGGCTGTGTTCGCCCTCATATGTTACAATCAATACGTTTGGATCGTCCAGGGCGCGTTCTACGTGCTTTCTTGCAGGGCAACCTCTCACTGTGCTGCATTTGTAATAGCCTCTGCAAGATCCAAGCAATAAACTACCAGTCAGAGCCATTAAAACAGAAAAAAAAAAATATCATATTTTTGATTTATATTGATCTAAGTTTTTTGTTTTTGAAGATGGGTAAATATGAGTGAGACTATTGCAAGTTGATTCCAAGCTTCAAAATTTCAGAGGAGTTGGTAATGGGACTAGTTTTCATATTTAGTCCCAAAGCCAAACACTCTTAACAACAATACACAAAATTCCAAAAAAAAATACCAATATAATAATATTAACTATAAAAATTTACATGATAAAATGAAAAATTTACAGTAATAGACCTAGACCTTGGATGTGGAGAGCCCTTAATGGGCTTCTGTCCATATTTTCGCCATGAGAATTCATCCGATGGAATGTCCGCCAATTTTGCACTGACTGCAGGTACTCTGATAGTTCTTTTCACTCTGGACTTCCTGTATAAGCAGCCCAAACAAAGGTGAAAAATGAGACACAATTAGGAAGAATAGTATATTTATTTACATAATAATCATGATAGGTTGATATACTCTATGGTGCCATAAACCAGATTTTATAAATAATATAAAATATAGAACTTAGTAAATTTTACATACATGTTTTTGGAAATTTAGACTTTTTCTTTAGGAAATTTGTGAAAAGAAAAACCAATGGTTAACCAAATCACTCAAATTAATAATATTATCATATATCTGCACAACCCCTTAGGATGTATCATATTAAGATGGTTTGAAATGTTGATCCAAAAATTCATATAAAAGTTCCAGAAAATTGTTAGCACTATAACACTGATAGCAAAAGTCTGTGTCTTAAAATTGAAAGTGTTATCAAAATATGTTAGTTAACTTATATAGTGTCATTGGAATTTATATGTTATTATCAACTAGATATCAAAATCAATATTGAACTAAAGTAATGTTTTAAAGTTGAAGAAATTCTTTGAATGATTTTTGAAATCCTTTCACAAAATTGAAAATTATTGTAAAAGAAACCATTCCAGAACACCTAATATACTACAAGTAATATTATTGACTAGTATAGTGAATGTTTTAGTAGGTAAGTATAACTGGTGAATGAATGTCAAGTCATGGTTTACTGGTTGGCCTAGTGTCCATATTGAAATGACAGTAGCCATCCAAAATTCAATGCATTTGTTGATAGATAAAGGAGTTGAAGAATCCCCAGCTCTGTGCAGAGGAACTATTACCAAAATGAATAATGGTGTGACAACGTACTTGCGTTTTGAAGAGCAGTGGCAGCGTCCGCCTGTAGTGTTACACTTTCCTGAGAGATCGTCAAGTTTTCCATGGATGCAAGCTTTCTTAGAGGACGATAATGGCGGTCGGCCTACGGCTGTTGGGCTGAGAGATCGAACCAGTATAGAAGTTTTATCGCACGGATCCGATGCTGTGAGTGTTGAAATGAAGGAGTTAGTGGAGGATAATGGGGGGGAAGAGATCACTGACTCTTTAAAGGACCTGGAACCCATGAAGCTGTAATCTGAATTTACTGGCACTAATGAAATCTTGGGCTGTTGAGGGCTTGAGTCCATAACAGGGTTCTGTGCAGGGGCCTGGACGTGCAACGGGGTGGGACGGAACAGGGTGTTGTTATTCAATGGCGCAGGGGAGATAAAACCTTCAGAATCCTTCAAGGGTTCTTGAGAAGAACAAGATGCAACAGCAGCAGCAGACATATTCGCATGGCCGGGTTCGAAAGAGGGGGAAATTTTGGGAGCCGGAACTGAAGATCCCGCTGGGGCTTTTCTGAAGCGAGCATGGCCTGTTGTGGTTCCGAGCATGGAAACAACCCTTTTGAATCGATTTGCGGCCATTTCTGCAGCAGACCCGCACTGGCTTTCTCTTTCATCTTGCATTTCCCGGTGCCGGGATATTAATTGTATCAGATTCTGCACGCTCTCCAGCGTTGCAGAAGCCGCTTGGTGCACGTCGCGGTCCATGAAATTCCTGGAGTCCAGCATCTCTACGGCCATATCTTTTCACTCAACTGCCAAAACACAGAAACCAAATGCTAAGAAAGGGGGCCAAAATCGAGTTCCCAAAACAGAAAAGAAAAACAGAGCCCGAAATCAAGACCTTGAACCTAGCAGGAGACGAAGGTTCGAAACTCACGGAGACCCATTTTTAAAAAATCTTTCTAACCCCAAACCCAACAGACAGAATCGGGCATGGACATTTCAATAAACGCCCTTCACAACAGTGTTTGACGATTCAATACTCAATAATACGAATCTCCAAGATCAGAATCCGTCCTATTCGCCGCTAAATCTCAAGAATCACACGCACCCATTAAAAAATAAATCCCCCAAAAAACACAAACAACAGACTGTATACATATGAATATGATATTCTCCCAATTCAAATGCCCATATCGACCCATTAATACAAATTCAAAGACTGAAAAGTTAAGAAACGGAGCAAATTACATCCAGAACTTCTTGAATCTTCAGCAACTCTCCGGCCAAAATCCCCTGCAATTCTCGGCAAAGCCCCCGGAATTCATCTCTCCGCATAAAGCAGCCACCACTAACGGGTGCCCGTGCCTTATCTTCTTCTTGCAGCCAGAGCAAATTCCCCAATTTACTGCAACTTCAAACCCCCGAGTCAAAATCTCAGAACCCGAGGATTCCAACTTTACCAAGTCAAAGGTCCCACCAATCGACTTCGTACACGTCACGACAGTAGCGACAGAATTGCCGGTTGAAGTAAAGTCAGACGATTTGACTGGAATCCGTACCGGCTAGCCCCGGTCGCTCTCCGCCCTACGGCCGGTCGGTGTCTTCCTTGCCGCGCCCGCAAGGCACCCGATGGGTGAGAAGAGTTTTCTTCCCATGCAACTCCCCATATCTCGGCCGTCGGATTCCATCGGACGGCCGAGAGCCGTTCCTCTGCCAGCTCATTGCGTTGACTTTAGCGTCAGGCACCGACTTTTATTAAATCCGCCATAATTGAGATGAAATCCGGCCATTATTGCAGGCGTAGAAATTTTAAGTGAAACTTTGTTTTATTAGTTAATGTTTAGGTTTGAGTAAAGTCTGAGTGAAGTCCGGTAACGTATGTTGCATGTGAACTGAATATTAAATGCCAAAGTTTGTGCATGACAGCTCAAGTGGGGAGTAAATTGGTCCCAAAAGTCAAAGGTCTCATCAAGGCCTTGATTCACTAAAAATTCTCATGCCATAAAAATCCATTTTATATCATTTGTATAGCTGGAATGATCCAATTTAACTCCATAAAAGTCAATGGAATTGCATGTGGGCAGGGTCTCTATGTTGCTCCTTTGGTTGACAATTAACACCTTGTCACAACTATTAGAACTCCTCAAATTAATTCATTGACATTATACAAATTAAGCAACTTCAAGAGTCTCTGTCTTGCTTTCTCTGGTTGAACATTATCTTGTCTTTTTCTCCTTTGTCTATACCATGGTGGGCCCACTCTCTATAACTTGTTATTTAAATCCCTACTTACTCAACCTCTCTACTTACTCAACCTCTGCTCATGTCCCACATCTTCAAAGTTCTATCCATCATGCTATGGAAAACAATATTGCATCATGGAAAAATTATAAAATATTTTCATTGGGATGTCAAAAATGCAGACTTTTTAGAATTAAGGGTCCCATCCAATTACATTCACAATGCAAGAATGAGATTTGCACGTTAATTTCATTATGGTCTCACACTATGTAGGCACTAGTTTACTCCAACTTGTATAAAACAAGTATCACAATCACTACAGTAAAAAAGAGTTGATAAGCTTGTTAGGTAATTGTCCCACTGATCTAAGTAAAGGGACAAAACCATCTTTATTTTTAAAATGATATGGCCAAGCATGAGTACCTATCATTTTTTAGAATGGAGGAAAGGCCAAGAAAGTCAACTTTCCTAACTCCCAATCACTATTCTACCATTCAATAAGCAAATGTGGAGTGGGGAGATGGGTTAAATGGAGTGGAATATACAAACATAGCACTAGGTCAAATGGGTTAGGGTTCTACCATTCAATAAGCAAAGGTGAAGTGGGGAGATGGGTTAAATGGAGTGGAATATACCAACATAGCACTATGTCAAATGGGTTAGGGTTACTTTTTAATAGATGTAAGATTTTTTTTTAATATTTTAATTTATGTTTTTATCATAAAAAATTATTTACACCATTTTTAAATATTATTTATATATATATTTTTTGTAAGATAAATATAAATTTTAATATTAAATTAAATTTTCATTTAATTTTTTATATATTTTAAAATTTTGTAAGTCATATTTTGACTTATGATATGATTTACAACCTAAATCATGTAATTATAAATTTCTCACTTCACTTTCACACGTGCAAACTACTTTGTTTCCCAATTCCCTTTAAGTAAGGGACACACTTAGCATCTTTCCTTGTTTTTACTTTCTCTTTTGACTATGGGTTGCCAAAAGTAATATTCATCATGTCACATCATTGTTTACACCCACATTTTATGCCAAAAAAGTCTTAATAAATATTATTATGAAAAAGGGTAGGTTGACCAATGTGAGGACAAGTAAAAAGCAATAACATTGAGTAGCCTAAGCCTAACCTATGGGTATATAAATTATATTGCTTTTCTCAAGCCTAAGCCTAAGCCTAACCCTAATCACTCGGTATCTAAACTATAAAGCTTTTATAAATAAAGATAAAACAATTATATATATTTCACATTTTCCTATAATAAAAGTTATTTTATACCATCCACCCAAATTAATTCGTACATAAAACCACACACCAGTTTAATATGTTTATTATTATATTTATAACGTATTTTTAATAAAGAAAATTACTATTCATATTTTAAAGGTTAAAGCTTGTTATCAAATTAAAGATAAAACAATTTTTAGTTATATATATATATATATATAGTATATATTTTACATTTTAATAATAACTTATCCACACAAATTAATTTTACCATAAAACCACACCACCATTAAAATAGGTTTATATTATTTTATAAGTATTTTATAAAGAAATTATTATTTATATTAAAAGGTTAAAGTCATTTTAACTTTTTTTATCTATTTTCTAAATATTATAGTATTAGCAATTGTATTGAGAGGTGTAAAGGAAGGCTGATAGGAAGAGTGGGGGGAATGTGGAAGGCAATAATGAATTAAATTTATGATGACTGTGTTTTAGAAAGAAATTGAGAGAGCAAAGCTTCTTAAGTGGTCTATACTATACTTATAACGGGAAGCAACAATGCACAAGGAGAAGATATATACCCTCAAAAGTTTTGTTGTATATGTATGTCAAACAACCCAAACTAAAAAATATCAATATTGCAAAAGTTTGATGCATGAATACAATTTTTTTTCTAGTTGTCTTTGCTTCCACAATATTTAGAATCCAAATTACCAATCTGGTAGAAGTTATGATCCATTAAAATCAGGGTAGCCCCAATGAAAGTAATGACTAAGTGATGAAATATTAGCGAAGTAAAAAAGTTGTCATGCCTAAAAGGTGCAAAAAAAACTAAGTTAAAATCATTTGGAGAACAAAAACAAAAATAATATTGGAATGTAAACAATAGACTTAGATAATCTAATTTGTAAAAATGAATTTGTTTATAATAACATAGTTAAATTGTAGAATACAATATAAGAGGCATTTTTTTCAATGAGAAGCTTAAAACATGCCTCATTTATTTGAAGGTTTCTTCCCTTTATGTGATTACAACTAAGAGATCACAAACCCTTGATAGTCACAAAACCTTGATGTACATGGAATTGTAACTGATTAAATGTGTAGTGCAACAAGCACTAAAGGAAGAGGTTGAGTATTATTGTTAGTATGGAGGATTACCTTGCTTTCTGTTTTCCTTGGCTCTAGGAAGTGTTAATCCTAGGATTGATTATGAAATAGATTAGTATATTGTAAGCATTGAGAGGAGAATTGGTAGATGACAACAGTGTGAGGTGATTAGATAACAGAGGTGTAACATCTATATTACTCATAATAATTTGCTCCAAGCACATTCCAATTAGTGAGGCTTAAATTGGTTAAACTTTGTGCCATGGGTTGTGTCTATCAAAAGTGTGGTGTGTGGTTTTTAAAGGCGTGTGACCCATGTTTGTCATTATGCATACTATTGAGTAGATGATTGTGCATATACTTGGGAAGAAGATGTGTTCTGATATGAACCATGGGAAAGGAACATATTGAATGGTGGATCCATTTCTTTGTTTACATAGATACTGGTGTCTATTGTATTAGTAACTCAACACTTGGAATGCACATCGAAATGTTTGAACAAGTTTAAAATGGGCATAGACTACCTATATAAAAATACACAAAAACACTGAATATAGCAATCTAGTCAAATTCACTACTAGTTGTTAAGAGAAGGCACATAAATAAGATTTTAGCTAGTTCCCACAAGAAAAAGTTGTTGTCATGTGCATCGTCTCATTTTGTTGTTTGTAATGTTATAAGATAGTGTGCATGATTTGTATAACATTTATTTGTTTGTAAAGCTTAGAAACGTGTGATAAGATACAAAGGCAGAAAAGTAAAGAAACATAGTTGAATAGAGTGAAAACCAACGAATGTGCATGTAAGTATGGGGTTTTTTTTTATAAGACAACGTAAAGAGAGCAACAATTGACAAAAAACACGTATTGTTTGATATCAAAGCAAAATCACGCAATCGACTGAAAATAAAAATGTTTGAAGTCGTTCAACCAAATTTCATGTTTTTCTTTTAGGGAAAATTTCTATTGTAAATACAAGATTTGTGGCATCTACAACACCAAGTGAGATCTAGATTTGGGACATTGTCAAGATAATTTTCTCGAAGCTACCTTTTTGCACCCATTTCATGTGAATGGATGAGGACATGCATGAAATCTTTAATCCTTTTAATTAGTTGGAGAGTTGGTCGCGTTCGATATAGAGGCAAAGTAGGAGAGTGCAAAAATTGTGCTTGTATATCCAAAAGAGCAGCCTCATGGTCATGTATTGCATGGAAAAAATTGTAGAGTTGGGAAGCATATTGTACATCCATCTGTTTTTTCAAGAAAAGGAAAAGTTTATAAGTGAACATGTATAAATTCTTTAACTGAAAGGGAAAGCGTAGAAGACAAGTAGTAGCAACCATTGAAAGTGAAAGTATATTCGAAATAAAATAGGTAAAAAAGCACACAATTTGAAGGTTTTTAAATGAGAGAGAAGATGAAACATTTTCAAGTCAACAACAAAGGAATTCAAAATACCGAAAAGAGAATGTCTTCAAGTAGCTTGATGCATAGATTTGGAGGCAAGGTATGCTTCCTTCTTTTTTGCGTATTATGTAAGGATTTTCTTGCATGCATGAATAGTGCGAGAAGGGAAAAGCTATAGAGAGGCAAAGATCGTTCAATGATCTAACTCTAGATATGGATGTAAATGTTAGGCCCTAATGATGAATGTTTCCAATGTGATTTATGGATTATTAGGACCCATGCCATGCGAAGGGGCATTTGTGTGTGAGAGCCCCTTGATACAGGGGTCATTGGCACATAATTTGGATTTGAAACATCCCATGGTGGACCTTTGTAGTGAATGAAATCAACAAAAACAAATGATAGGAGCTTAAGGGGCCAACAACCAAATGCATATAAAATAGAAACAACTTTTCCAAGTGACCCATTAAAGAGGTATGCTTCAAGCCACAAGTTGCTTGTTAGAATTAGTTGTTGTCCAATGTAGAGAAGCACTTTTGTAGCAAGTTGTTAACCCTCCTACTTGGCGTAGGGCATTTGTTTCCTTTGCTCGGAATAACAACGTGCAATTGGTATGTTCATTTTTTTTTAGCATTTCTTTATTGTGTGGTGCAACAGATTCATTAGTTGCATAGAGGTGCATAGAATTGGTGAATGTTTGCAGCTTGTCTTGTGGAAGATTGGATTTTGTATATGCCATGAGAAGTTTTCAATCATCCCATGTGGGGGTTGCATTTCGAAGGTTGGAAAGGAGTTGGCGAAATGCATTTTATTCGAGGCTTGTGCCTTGCTAGCGAAATATTGATGAAAGCATGACAATTGTATCGAAGCTCCGCCAAAGAGCTTTGCCATGAGACATGCCTACATACATTGGTGTATATTTGACAGGTGGTAGTTGCCCAATGTCACCCAAAAGGATTACAGAGCAACCACTGAATGGGGTGTTTCTATTGGATGGGAATGCCTCTCGCAAACATTCATCAATTTGAGCAAGCATTTTAGGACTAATGAAGCTCATATCATCAATGAGAATGTATTTCACATGTCAAAGTTGTTCTTGAAGGTTTAGTAATGATTGACCTTCCAAAGGTTGCATAGAGGAGATAGGGATGCGAAAGGCAATAGTGTATTGTTAGTGCATTTATGTGGAATGTTGCAACACTGGTTGGGATGAGCAAGAGTAGTGGGTTTTCTCCATTGGTAGAGTTGGTTAGGAAGACATTTTTGAGGCAATCAATTAGGAAAGACTTGTCGGTGCCAACAATGCCTTGGATGAGCATCCTTAGCGGTGTTGTGGAAGCGTTGTTGGAGAAGTGGGAAAAAATGATACTGAAAGCTGCTTTTTCATAGGGATAAGGAGCAAAGGGAGTGTGGATTTGGAGAGGGGAGTTGGCAGAGTTGAGTGGAGGAGTGCTTGAATTCTATGAAGCAAATGGTCGCCTCTTGCAAGTGTGAAGGGATAAGAGAATGGGCCCATTTATGGTTTGTATCAAAGTCACGGTGCCCAAGCATGTCAAGCTCATTAAGGAGGATGTTGTTACATGGGTGGAGTTGACAGAGGAATTGCCATTCATCCATGTCCATGATGTGGTGTGGGTGCATTTTAGCAATAGATTCATCAGCAGAGTTGGAGAGGGGAAATCTTGTAGGTGCTTAATGGACATGCCATGCATGATACGTGTTGCTAATTTGTTCCCAATGTGGAACAAATGCCTCGTTGGTTTTGCCAATGTCATCATGCAGTGTATGGAAAGGGCAGTACAAGAGTAGTTGATCCAGATCTTGGGGGAAGGCCTCCAAGATCTAAAAAATTGAAATGTCAAAATAAAAGAGGAGAACATACAATAACAAAACCACAAAAAAACTTTTTTATTAAAACATATAATAACTGTAAAGGCTACATTGTGGTGGACAATCTGTCCTTGTACAAAATGCGACTTGTTACTTAGAGAATTTTTTTGTTACAATACCACAGGTAAACTCCATGGGTGGGTAAATACCATGGGTGAATAAATACCATGGTTTGATGTCACTTACAATACCATGGGTGGATGCTGCTTACAATACCATTGGTTAATTACATGGGTGGATAAATACCATGGGTGGATGCCACTTACAATACCATGGGTGAATTCCATTTTCCGTTTGGATCATCCTTCCCTCCTTAAGAAGAAATGGTCTCCATTGCGTGAAGTTCCCTCCTGAGAAGCCTTTGTTGAATATGAAGAGTCACTAAAGAGAAGGGTTTTGTGTAGTTCACCCATAACCGTGATGAATGAAGGTTCGAGGATAGATATACCTTGTAATGCTTGTGACCAACTGTGATACTGACAGTGTGCCGCCTAGAAAATGGACTTTGATAAAGTGTGGATTTTTGGATGACCCATAACCATGAAAAATGAAGATCTAAGGATAGAGATACCATGTAATGCTTGTGACCAACTATGATACTAACATTGTGCGACCTAGGAAATGAATTTTGATGACAATGATTTTATGGGGTTGACCCATAACCGTGATGCCGATTGTTAATGAAGTAGCAGGTGCCTACATAACCTGGGGTGGGAGGGCACATCCCCAAAGAACCCAAGTCGAATGTTGCTATGCTAAAACTGAAGAATGTGAAGCAGGTGCCTACTAAAGCGAGG
>APFE030268340.1:87495-110592 GCA_000404065.3 Pinus taeda | reverse complement strand
AGATCTTCTCTGATCTAGATCTCCAGCCCAGTCTGCATCAACAAAGCCACGGATATCCAACACTCTGTCCAATCTTGGTCTTCCTTGGTAGCACAAACCATAATCACTAGTGCCACGCAAATACCTGAAAACCGCTTCACTGTTGTCCAGTGCTCCTTCCCTGGTTTTGACATAAACCTGCTCAATACTCCCACTGCATGTGCAATGTCTGGTCTAGTACAGACCATGGCATACATCAAGCTACCGACTGCACTTGCATATTGAACATGGGACATGTCCTCTTCCTCTTCTTGTGTCTTGGGACACTGTTCAGCAGATAACCTCACACCTTACAAGAATAGGAACTTTCACCGGGTTACTATCCTGATTATTTAAAACCTCTAACAGTATTGTCTCGACATACTTTCCTTGGTTAACCAGAGCTTCCTCTTTGCCCTGGTCTCTTTTAATTCCATGCCCAAAATATAGTTTGCAGCATCGAGATCTTTCATGTCGAATTTGGAGGACAATTGGGTCTTCAAATCCTGGATAATTTCTTTGTCATTTCCAACCAACAACATATCATCAACATACAAGACCAGATAATAACACGGTCACCAATTAATTTAAAATACACACAATGATCTGCTTTGCTTCTGGTGAAGCCAAGTCCCCGTATAAATGTATCAAATTTCTGATACCACATCCTTGGTGACTGTTTTAACCCATACAGAGACTTCTTTAACTTGCATACCAGTTCTTCTTACCCTTCACTGCAAAGCCTTCAGGTTGCTTCATGTAGATTTCCTCTTCAAAATCCCCGTGAAGAAATGATGTCTTCACATCCATCTGTTCTACCTCAAATCAAAAGCAGCAGCAACAAATAAAAGTAATCTAATAGAAGTTACCTTGGCAACAGGAGAAAAAATATCACCAAAATCAATTCCCGGCACCTGGGAATAACCTTTTGCTACCGACCGAGCTTTGTATTTCTCCACCTTCCCTTCTGCATTTGTCTTCTTCTTGAACACCCATTTGCTGCCAATGGGTTTCCTTCCAGCTGGCAACTCCACCAGATCCCAAGCCTCATTTTTGTGCAAGATGCCATTTCATCAACCATGGCCTCTTTCCAGAGTTTTCCATCCTCTGAATCCACTGCTTCCTTCACAGTTCTGGGATCATCATCAGTAACAGACAAAGCAAAGTTTGAATAGAAATCAGATGGACTATACCTTTCTGGCTGCCTTCTTTCTCGAGCTGATCTTCTCACAGCCGGAGTTGTGGCTCTTCATCTTCTGATTCCTCCTCTGCTACAGAGTCTGATTCTTCCTCCTTTAGTTCAAACTCTATCTTCACAGGTTCCTTTGGTTGGACTTCATGTTTAATAACATCTTTCACCTCTCTGAACCCCACATCTCGACTGTACACAACCTTCCTTGTTACTGGGCCAAAGCTTATAACCCTTTTAAACCATCCTTATACCCAATAAAGATGCACTTTTCAGATTTACTATCCAACTTGGTTCGTTTCTCCTTTGGAACATGTACATATGCATCACATCCAAATACCCTCAGATGTGAAAGAGAGGGTTTCTTAACAGTCCATACTTCTTGTGGAGTCTTATCCTCCAACGCTGATGAAGGTGACCTGCTGACCAAGTAACATGTAGTATCCACTGCCTCTGCCCAGAATTCCTGTCCTAAACCGGCACCACTGAGCATGCTTCTTGGCCTTTCCATCAACGTTTTGTTCATTCTTTCTACGACTCCATTTTGCCAAGGTGTATATGGAGTAGTCTTTTGTCGTGCTATACCACACTTCTTACAGAATTCTTCAAATTCCTTGCTGCAAAATTCTCCATCATTATCTGTCCTCAGCACCTTTATCTTCTTCTCTGTCTGATTTTCCACCAGAGCCTTAAATTCTTTAAACCTGTCAAAGACTTCAGATTCTTCTTAAGGAAATATATCCATGTATTCCTTGAGAAGTCATCTATAAATGATACATAGTACACAGACTTACCCAGTGATGGAACTTTCACAGGTCCAAACACATCACTGTGCACAAGCTCTAATATTTTTTTTGTCCTCTTACCACCAGAGGGGAAACTCACCCGATTCTGCTTCCCATATACACAATTTTCACAGAAATCAAAATCCAGAGAGCTATTACTCATACCTTCTACCATACCTTTACCATGAACTATTCGAAGGCCCTTCTCTCCAATATGTCCAAGCCTTTGATGCCACAACATGGTCTTCTCTCCAGAGACCACTAGATTTTCTGCTCCATTTTCAGGAACCATAGAACTATTGCACCCGTCAACAACAGTCTACCTTGCAGCTTGTACAGAGTTCCAATCCGAACTCCCCACATCAATACCAGTGTTCCTCAAACCATCTTGTAGGTATCCTTCTCGAACACTATCTTTACACCTGCATCATCCAACTTGCTTATAGAAATTAGATTTCTGGCCAACGCAGGAATATGCAGAACACCCGGAAGGGTCCTAACCCTTCCACCTTGCAACTTTAACTTTACTTTTCCGCGACCAATGATTCTAGCCTTCCTATCATCTCCTAAGAGGACATCACCACCATCGTATTTCTCATAATCGCAGAACCACTCTCTATGGGGAGTGAAGTGAAAGGATGCACCTGAGTCAATCAACCATGCCTCATGATCTACATGTGTACTTGAAGAAGCCAAGTACACATCCCCACCTTCATCTGAGGTGGTTTTCGACCTCTGCAGAAGGAGCATCATCAGATCCCTTTCCTTTATCAGGAGCTTTAGATTTACACTCCCTTCTGAAGTGCCCTTCCTTTCCGCATTTCCAGCACACCACCTTTATAGGTTTTCCTAGAGATTTAGATCTCCCTCTAGATTTAGATCTCCAACTCGATGACTTATTTTTGTTTCTATTCTGGGACCATCCTCGTACAGACAAGGCATCACCATTCTGGTTGTCCATATTTTTCCATCTCATCTCCTCCGTTAGCAAGGCTGAGACTATTTCATCAAACGGCAAAGCAGTTGCATTGCTACCTATTGCAATAACCAGACTATCCCACGAATCTGGTAGAGAACACAACAAACTGATGCACTTATCTTCATCTGAAATTTTAATATCAACAGATAATAACTGACTTACCACAGTATTAAACGCATTCAGATGCTCTGTCACCGAGTCTCCATCTTTCATCCTCAGGTTATACAACTTTTTCCGCAGGAACAGTTTATTCACCAGAGACTTAGATTGGTACAAAGTCCCTAACTTGTCCCATAAAGCCTTCACCGTAGCGTCCCCTGATACATTCAACAATACTGAATCTGAGACACACAATCGTATTGTGCTCTTTGCCTTTCCGATCCAACTTCTTCCATTCTTCATCGGTCACTCCCGTTGGTTTAGTACCCGGATCTACCGCGATCCACTGATCTTTATCCACCAATAGATCCTCAATCTTGAGTTTCCACAACTCAAAACTCTGACCATTAAACTTCTCAATCTCTATCTTTCCGCTGCTCGCCATCTTCTTTCACCACCAGAATCGATCTTGCAGATCTCCCACTGAACAAGGTCTACCACAGGCCCGAGCGAAACCCCTCAGCAACAAAGGCGTCCCCTTGAAGCCAAAACAGCTCTGATACCAAATGTACGTTTCAACCCCATATAGAAATTACCTGCATATGAATTCTAAATCACAGAAAAATAAACAATGCGAGAGCATAACACATAAGAACACATATGCACAGAGATTTTCCTCTGGATCCCAAAACCGGGACTACCAGCTTGATTTTTCATTATATTCCTTTCAATGTTACCATACATATTTATACATGTCGAAGCATCCAATACCATGGACCAAAAAAAAACCATCGCATCCAATACCATGGACCAAAACCATCGCGTCCAAAAAACATGTGCGAAAATCATGCACAAAACCATAGGTGGGTCCGCCCAACCTAACATAAGGTCCAAAACCAAAATTTTCCGGGGCACTGCCCCGGACCCCATAAAGTGGGGTTATGGATACCCCTCAAACCCCCTATTAACTATCTGGAAAGAATATAACACAACCCAACAATTTCGTGCTGTTAGAGTAGTGATCTCCGCTATTTCCCCAAGTCACACCATGGATCCTACTTATCCTCTTATAACAATTAGTTATCTTCACATAAGCAGATACATTGTATTATATTCACTTACTTAGCACATTTATATAAGTTTGCGCAATAAATAAATGGTAAAATTGCAATTCATACCCAATAATGCATAGAACAAGAAAAGATACACAGAAATATGGTAAAACCTCTCTTTATTAATGCTTCCAATGGTTACGGACTCGAACTGCCTTGCGCACTCAATTACGGACTACTAGGCCTCTATTTACTCAGCTACAGAGCCTTCTACTACTCTAAAAACCAAAGACACAACTCTACACTTCGACTCACTTCTTCATTGATTTCTTAGATCCATCGACTATTAAATTATATTATGTTTTACACTTAGAGCCTCACTCTATTTATCTTCTAGCTTGACATCTTTCCCTACTAAGTTTTATGAGTGGATCGTGAAGCTAGCAGATAGCCAAGGAAGGTGCAAGCTCGACAGTCTTATTGTGTGGACCCTAGAGTTGGTGCACAGATTGGAAGCATCAGAGGATAAGATTAAACACACTGTTTATCACTGGCTCGATTAAATTATCAGAGGATTCATTACTGAGTTTGTGGTAGATACTTCATTTAGCTATAGCGAGGCCAAGTGACTCTTTGTTAAAGGACCATGAGGTAAGTATGGTAAGTCTCTAAACACCTCATTTAGAATTCTACTGTGTGAAAAACGAATTATGCAAATACATTGATGTTCGGGGCTACATGAAGTAGGAGAACTTACAGAAACGAAGGTAGTGTCGAACTAGAAACTAGCCCCTTAATTTCACCTCCATGAGGGGATGAGGAAGAGCTTGTGAAGGTCGCACCAAGAAGTGTGATAAATTTGATAAGGCAGAGGATTCCACACATACCACCCCCACCCACACCACCACTAGCTTCACCGCCTTCACCCCCATCTTCGCTTGTACCACCTCTGCTTGTTGGGGCCTGACCTAGGTTCAGAGTTAATTAGCTAAACAAATACCTATACTACTGACCCTTTCGGCAACATTCCATGGAGCACGAACTGAGGTCTCACCCGAAGTAATATGGCAGGTGTTGGAATCAGGTTTTCACACCCTAGAGATGCCTGAGGGGTTGATTTTGTCCAATTGTGAATCCCTTCACGCAGGTTACTTCACACACTTCCCTAGCCTGTGAGGCCCTCGCACCCTGTTATATTTTCCTTCACGTAGCCCCAACCAGTGGTTGTGGTATTTTGCAATAATGGAACAACAATCTGCACTATTTCCCCAAGTCACACCGTGGATCTTACTTATCCTCTTATAACAATTAGTTACCTTCACATAAACAGATACCTTGTACTATATTCACTTACTCATCACATTTATATAAGTTCGTGGAGTAAATAAACAGTAAAATTGCAATTCAAATGCAATAATGCATAGAACATGAAAAGATACACAAAAATATGGTAAAACCCCTCCTTTATTAATGCTTCCAACAGTTACAAAGTCGACCTACCCTGCACACTCAGCTACAAGGGTCCGCTCACTCAGCTGCAAAGCCTTCTCCTACTCTATGACCTAAAGACACAACTCTACACTTCGACTCAATGCTTCATCAATTTCTTAGATCCATCGACTATTAGATTATATTATGTTTTACACTTAGAGCCACGCTCTATTTATCTACTAGCTTCGCATCTTTCCCTACTAAGTTGTACGAGTGGATCGTGAAGCTAGAAGATAGCCAAGGAAGGTGCAAGCTTGATAGTCCTATTATGTGGACCCGAGAGTTTGTGCGTAGATTGGAAGTGTTATAGGATAAGATCATGCATGATGTTGATCACTGGCTCGATCGAATTATCGGAGGATAAGTACTAACTTCGCGGTAGATACTTCAATCAGCTATAGCAAGGCAGAGTGATGCTTCCTCAAAGGACCGTGAGGTAAGTAAGTTAAGCCTCTAAACACCTGGATTAAAATGCTACTGTGTGAAAAATAGATTATGCAAATACATTGATGCTCAGGAATATGTGAAGTAGGATAATCTACAAAAATGAAGGTAGTGCAGAACTAGAAACTAGCCCCTTAAATTCACTTCTGCGAGGGGATGAGGAAGAGCTCACGAAGGTATCACCAAGAAGTGTAATCATTTTTTTAAGGTAGATGATTCTACACATACCACCCCCACCCACAACACCAGCAACTTCACTGCCTTCACCCCCATCTTCTCTCATACCACCTACACTTGTTGGGGCCTGACCAAGGTTTGGAGTTAATTAGCCAAACAAATCCCTGTACTACTAGCCCTTTTGGCAACAGTCTGAAGAGAGCGAACTGAGGTCTCACTCAAAGTAGTAGGGGGGGGGGGAGGTGCTAGAGAACCAATTTTTTGTACCCTGGATATGTCTGAGGGGTTGATTTGGTCCAACTGTGAATCCCTTCACGTAGGTTACTTCGTGCACTTCCCTAGCCTATGAGGCCCTCGCGCCTTGATATATTCACCTTCGTACAGCCCTAACCAATGGTTGTGGGCTTCCGCGCTGCTAGAGCAGCGATCTGCACTATTTCCCCAAGTCACAATAGGGATCTTACTTATCCTCTTATAACAATTAGTTATCTTCGCATAAAAAGATACCTTCATTTCTAGTGTGATCAATTTGGTTTGGCTAATTAACTCTGAACCTGGGTCAGGCCTGAACAAGCGGAGGTGGTACGGGTGAATATGGGGGTGAAGGCGGTGAAGATGGTGGTCGTGTGGGTGGGGGTTGTATGCATGGAATCCTCTACTATATCAAATTGATCACACTTCTTGGTGAGGCCTTCAGGAGCTCTTCCTTGTCCCCTCGTGGAGGTGAAATTAAGGGGCTAGTTTCTAGTTCTGAACTACCTTCATTTCTGTAAATTCTCCCACTTCGCATAGCCCCAAACATCAATGTATTTGAATAATCTATTTTTCACATAGTAGCATTTTAATCCAAGTGTTTAGAGACTTAATGTACTTACCTCACGGTCCTTTGAGGAAGCATCGCTCTTCCTTGCTATAGCTGACTGAAGTATCTACCATGAACTCAGTAATGAATCCTCTGATAATTTGATCGAGCCAGTGATCAACGGTGTGCATGATCTTATCCTCCGATGCTTCCAATCTATGCACCAACTATGTGGTCCACATAATAGGATTGTCGAGCTTGCACCTTCCTTGGCTATCTGCTAGCTTCACAATCCACTCGTATAGCTCAGTAGGGAAATATGCGAAGAAAATTTCGTGAATCTCTGTGTACAGGTAGTAATCTAACCACTCTTCTTTTGATAGTCGCATATTCCTATTCTCTTCCACCGTGAACTTGTGAATCCTCATGTCCAACTAACCTTCTATTTCTTTCTTAGCTGGATTCTTATGATATGACATCAAACATCTCTATGCAGATTCTGGTCCCGACAGTTGAAAGGAGGCGTGGCCACCTGTCTAGCCATGAGAAGTATAGTCTTAGCACTCCCAGCAGTTGAAAGTAGGTGTGGGACTATAAACTACCCTGCTCGAGAGCTATGTGATGTCAGGGGTGTGTGCAGTAGAAAGGTGTCACAAGGTCCATGACCGCGCAAGGGGGGTTGCGCTGCTATGCGGGTTGGCTGGAAAGTGATTGTTGTAGTCACTACTCATGATGTGATTCTTGACTTGATAAAATACGGTGTGCATGATTATGGTGACGAGTTTGGGAACTACCTCTGAGAGTTGATCAGCCTGATGCCTTGGATTAGACCACATATTACTAAAGGGATCACCCATGGTGGTGTGCTGCAGATGGTAAAGTGTTCAACACAGCCAGTAGCAATAAAAGGTGGATGTTTTCAAAGAAAATTGATGGATGATCGGTTGAAACCCTATATAGGGCGAAGTCTAGAGAGATTGTGTGTGCAGAGGGCTACCCACGTAGAAGCCTTTGAAAGAGTGTGTGAAGCACTGAATAGGGTATTTAATGCACAGCGGAGTGATTGGGACCTGTGCATCCTAGAATTTCTATGGGCTTATAGGAAAATGTGCAAGAACCTGATGGGGTAGACACCTTCTAAGTTGGCCTATGGAGCAAACATTGTAGTTCCAATAGTGTGAAGTAAGCCTAGTTTGTGCATAGTAGCACAAGTCGATATGACAGTTCACAGAGCCTTGGAAGAAGAGATTGCGTAGCTGAACAAAGTAGAACACTTGGGACCTGAGGAAGAAATCTGACAGGGTGATCTTAGGCTCCAAGAACTTATGAAAGAAAGGGTGCAATTAAGGGAGAAAAGTGCTTTGGTGGAAGTGTAAGTCAACAAGCTTCAGGAAGAAATAACGAAGGTTTTTCTCAATAAGAAAATCAGGATGATAAAACATGGTGCGCACAATTACAGTGATGAATTTGGGAACTACCACTGAGAGTTGATCAGTCTAATGCCTTGGATTAGACCGCATATTACTAAAGGGATCACCCATGGTGGTGTACTATAGATGGTAAAGTGCACGACATAGCTAGTAACAATTGAAGGTGGATGTTTTCCAGGAAAATGATGGATGACTGGTTGAAACCCTATATAGGTGGCGCGGCCACCTGAATAGAGAGGGGAAGTACATTGTTAGTGCTCTTGGCAATTGAAAGGAGGTGCAGGGCTATAAAATACCCTGTTCAAGAGTTGCGTGATGTCAGGGGTGCTCGCAGTGGCAAAGTGTCACAAGATCCGTTGTAGTCACTATTCACGATGTGATGCTTGACTTGAGACCAAATGGAGCGGGCGGCAGGAATTTAAGATGAGTTTTATGGGAAATATTTGGGAAAATCTGCTACCAAGGGAGCATTAATGGACTAGATTTGGGGGGAACAGATGAATTCAAATTCAAAAGGTGCTATAAAATACAAAGGGCTGCCCAGCAAACAACACTTGGTCATTTTTGAATTGAGTTGTCAAGCGCCCAGAGTATTCCGAACCAAGATATGTTTGTCATGTGCAAAGCGTTGTTTGACCCCTTGAGTGAGTGGTTGAGATATTTCGAGACAAACAAGATGGCAGCATCTAAAGGAGCTAGGGAAATCACAGATATGACCGTCGAAGAATCCCCGCGGACCATGACTGTAGAATATGCCCCTGAGAGCATCAGGATTGTAGCAGAAATCCGTAAATCATCATGCATGCTAAGACCAAGGAAAGTCAAATAGCCAATGGTTCTAGTGTGTGTGTCCCCCCAAAACCCACTGCGAACTAGATTAACAATGGAGGAAAAAGGGAAAGCAGTTAACCTAGAGATTGATGAGGAGGAAGAAGACCTTGAGGACCTCATAATTGAAGAAGATGAGGACAAGGGTATGGAGGAAGAAACCGAGGGCACAGTCCCTCTAACTAAGCTTCCCGTGTATGTCCCTCTATGGAAGGGGAAGGCAGAGGTGCCTAAGGACATCGATGAGAGCAAGATCTCTCTGTAAACTCCGCTCCCCCTAGACGATATCATCTTTGAAGGAACGCACTCAGGAAGGGTGCCAAACTTAAAGTTTGAAGACTAGGATCTCGCTGACCATGATAAATTACCTCACTTGGTGATTGCAAACCCCATGAAGCCAAAGAAACACACCATGGTAGGAGTTATAGAGTTGGATTCACGGAAGTGGTTACGCGGAGTCAAAAAGGAAGGGTTGCTGAATTTGCCTTGGGTGTCGCATTACCATCACACCCTTGTGACTATCTTCGTCATCAGGCAGCTGCTCTGTGTGGTGCATGGTGGGTGTTTATGGCTGGAGGAGCCCATCCCCATCATGGACCACTTAATAAACTGATTTACTCAACTCTCGTGCAAAGGCGAAGACCCCGTAGACTGCTCGAAGGGGAAGAGCAACGATTTGGCCATCGCGGAGGCCATGAAAAATAAATACAAGCTAGAAAAGAAGAAGAGGGGCTATGCGATCTCCAGTATCAACAACAAAGTAGTCAGAGTGGCGACTTAGATTCAGGCAGGTAAGGTCATCTGGAAGTGCTGCATGGACAAGGTACCCGTGCCAGTGGTGGCACTTGCTGAACAGTATACAAAAGGGGTCCAGTTTAACTAATCTGAATTCTTATGTGAGGAGTTCCTGGAAAATTGTTTTGAGGCATAGGAACAAGGAAAAGCTTTCCACTATGCATGGCTTCTGTTATCCATAGTGTTGGTGGCTGGGGAATTGCCGGAGGACAACCAATTCCCACAAGTGCAAGGGATCTCCCGGAGGCCGCGAAGTACACTTCGCTATGGGCCACTAAGGACGTGAACAGGATCCGCGAAAGAAAAATATTCTAGGTGTTCATGGAAATGAACATTAGAATGGGGATTAACCACAAGTCATGGTTATCACCCACTATCTACAATAGCCTGCAATGTTTTGCAGAATTTAAAGCGGACTTTCATCCCATCTACCTCAAGGCGTGCAAGGACCCTATCAAGAAGTGGAATGAACTACCTTATATAGCAATAGATGATGTGATCTTCGATGTGCTTGAGATGTGGCTGCCGAAGTGGCGCACTCCGAGCATCTCTGTGCTGGAAAAATCTGTTGCGTAGAAGGAGGAGGAGACAAAACTACACGTGGTGCAGTTGGTGGAAAAATGGCAGTAAGAAGCAACAGTAGCAAAAGCATAGGAGGCATGGGACGATGCACAGGTAGCAGCAGAATAGAAAAACTCCATAGTGGTAGCAGCACAGAAGGCAGCAAAGCAGGCACACGAGGGCTAGAAGTCGCCTTCACCTGAGTAGGATAAAGAGATGGAAACAGAGGAAGATGAGGGCAGCGCGGACTCACAAACAACATCAACACAATTGAAGTTCCATCACCCGAGTGCATAGACAGGGACATGCAAGAAGGTAAAAGAGTCAAAGCTATCTATCGACCTGATCATCCTTACTGAGGGGGATTTGCATGATATAGGAAAGACGGTGCATGATGTCACCACAGAGGCCCTCCAGAACTTCGGGGAGGAGAATCAAATTGTGTTATGGGCCCTCCAAGCACAAATTTAGGAGTTGCAGGTGCACGCTCCTCAGTTTGGTACCCCCTCGACTAGCCTCACAGTAGGAACAACCACAGTCGAGGAAATGTTGTGTGCTCATACAACCAACACAATAGTGTTGCCAAAAGGGGCATTGGTTACAGAAAATGAGGCTGACCAACCTACGGTTAGTACAGTGAAGGGGATAGGGATCAACATGGTTGCGCTCCCGTGGGAGACACTCTAACTTCTGCAAGATGGGATTACTGCAGAACTACAGGCTAAGGAGAGCCATGCATTGCAGGTGTTGAGTGAGAAGAAGATCAGCATGGAGCAGATGAGCTTGCAGTGTGACGAGGTCGCTTCTCAAAACAGACAGATGGTGCAAGTACTGGAAGAATCCTACCAGATCGTCCCTGAGCTAGCCATCCCAGTAGAATTACTAGTAGAGGCATGCATCCAATGGTTAGCAGCAGGGGTGCACAAGGCACGAGAAGAAATGGCTAAGGTTCAGCTGGGAACCTTTAGGTTACAGAGCTGCGGTTGAAGGTGTAGCCTTCAACTCCTCCAGAGGTAAGGGAACAACACGCCACCACTATTACATCTAGGATGGAAGAGATTAGCAGTGCAATAAGAGACTTCACCCAAATGTTAGAAGAATCATTTGAGGTCCTCAAAAATCTGTAGGAGGACCTGAACATAGAGTGCTTGGAAACAGAAGTGTGTGAGCTACAGCAGCCGTATGACAATTTCAAAGGGAATGCGCAGACGGTGGCCCTCACTCAGAGGCTTGCATGAATCCAACAGGCCAAAGCACTGAAAGAGCAAGTAGATGTAGCACGACACAAAGAAGCAGTTTTGAAGGCATGTGTTCAACCTTGGATCGATGAGGCCTTCGTAATCACAACAACAATTGAAGGTAAGCTCATGCAGATGTAGGGGATGTAAGAACAGATGCAGGGGAGTAGTTCTGACACCACGGTCTCAAAAAAACGAGTTCAGGAGATTTAGCAGGCAACCGCTCAGGGCACTGCGGACCTTGCAGCAGTCCAAGCAGAGCTGGGAGGTCTCCACACCGACAGAGTGACTCGAGGGCAAGTCACGAAGTTTGTGTTGGGGGCCTTTTGGGAGTGGGATCCCCCCAAGGCAAGTTTTGGGGCTTAAATCCAAAGTTTTGACTAAGTCCATGGTAAAGACTCTGCCATTTGAGGGCGCGGAGCACAAAGTTATAATAGATTCATAGGGTTGTCCACCCTTACTTTTGTAAATGTAGTGTCTGTTTAAGTAATCTACCCATGGTCTGAGGACCATGGGAATGTATAAATAGAGCAAGGCTCTAAGTGTAAAACAGAATCTAATAGTCGATGGATCTAAGAAATTGATGAAGTAGTGAGTCGAAGTGTAGAGGTGTGTCTTTGGGTCATAGAGTAGGAGAAGGCTCTATAGCTGAGTGCGTGGACCCATGCAGCTAGGTGCGTAGGGAAGGTCGAGTCTGTAACATTAGAAGCATTAATAAAGAGAATTTTTACCATATTTTTGTGTATCTTTTCCTGTCCTATGCATTATTGGGTATGAATTGCAATTTTACTATTTATTTACTGCACGAACTTATATAAATGTGTTGAGTAAGTGAATATAATACAAGGTATATGTTTATGCGAAGATAACTAACTGTTATAAGAGGATAAGTAAGATCCACGGTGTGGCTTGGGGAAATAGTGCAGATTACTGCTCCAGCAGCACAAAAGCCCACAACCACTGGTTAGGGCTGTGCGAAGGCAAATATATCAGGGCACAAGGGCCTCGCAGGCCAGGCAAGTGCGCAAAGTAACCTACATGAAGGGATTCACAGTTGGACTAAATCAACCCCTCAAACATCTCCAGGGTGTGAAAACTTGGTTCCAGAACCCCCCCATACTACTTCAGGTGAGACCTTAGTCCATGTTCCATGGACTATTGCCGAAAGGGCCAGTAGTACAGGGATTTGTTTGGCTAATTAACTTTGAACCTGGGTCAGGCCCCAACAAACCAACAATTCCATATCCAAGGAAGGGATACACGTTGACCCCAACAAAATTTCCATTAATAAAAGGGTCCCTATCCCTAAAAACAGAGAGATTTTTGGAGCTTCCTTGGATTATATAGGTAATATAGAAGGTTCATTAACGACTTTAGTAAATTGGATTCACCTTTGTTCAGACTATTGGCTAAACATTCAAACTTTTTTTGGACATAAAACTGTTAAGAGGCCTTCAAAGTGTTAAAAGAAAAGCTGACCACTACACCCATCCTCATAGGCCCCAACTGGGAATTACCTTTCCATATACACACAGATGCATCATATAAATTTGTATGGGTTGCCTCAGGACAAGTGGAAGAAAAACAGCCTTATGTTATATATTCCATCAGTAAGAACCTTTCTAAAGTTGAGTTGAATTATATAGTCACTAAAAAGGAAATCTTATTTGTGGTACATTCTTTAAACAAGTTTAGACATTACATCAATGGTTATAAAACTTTTGTTCACACTGATCATGTAGCCATTAAGTATTTAGTGAAAAAACCTGATATCAATGCCAGGATAATTAGATGGTTGTTGTTATTGTGGAATTTTGATTTGACTATTATTGAAAAACCTTGAAAAGAGAATGTGGTTGCATATTTATTGTCAAGACTAACCTTTCGTGAAGAAAAGAAAGAAATGGTATATGATCATCTCCCAAATGAACACCTCTTTTCCATCTCAGTGATCTCTCCTTGGTTTTTTGATATAGCCAACTACTTGGTTGTTAGTAGGTTCCCTCCTAATCTATCCTCTAAGGAGATTAGAAGGATTGTTAGGAAAAGTGCCCCATTCACTTGGATTGGGATTTTTCAAGTTGGGGCCAAATCAAATCTTGAGGAGATGTGTGAGGGAAGAGGAGGTATTTGACATCCTCTCAGCATGTCATGATGGGCTTTGTGGATGCCATTTTTTTCTAAGAGAACAAACTTCAACGTTCCTCAAGTAGGTTATTATTGGCCCATTCTACATCAAGATGCAAGATACACCACCAGGTGTGATCAGATCCAAAGGATGGGTAAGCCTACACCTAAGGATGAATTTCCCTTACAATCTCAAGTGACTTTAAATCCATTTTAAGAAATGGAGCATGGAATTCATTGGGCCCATTGATCCCCCATCAGTACAGAAGAAGTATATCATTGTGTGCATTGATTACTTGACTAAATGGGCTGAAATAAAGGTAGTTAAGGAATCAACCAAGTTGAAGGTAGCTAAGTTTCTAACGGAGAACAACTTCTACAAGTTTGGTTTCCAGGAGAGTTGGTCACTGATCAAGCAACACAATTCACATAAAATCTTATCAAAGATATTATGAAGCAACACCACATCAAACACAAGACATCCACTACCTATCACCCTCAAGAAAATGGGCAAGTGGAGGTCAGAAATAGAGCATTAGAGAACGTTATGACCAAGGTTGTTAGTAGTTGTAGAAAGGATTAGGCAGACAAACTTGTAGAATCCACTTGGGCCTACAAAACCACTTGGAAGACCACCACTATATTTACTTCATTTGAACTAGTCTATGGGAAGAAGGCCCTATTGTAAATTAAATTTGAGTACAATACCTTCAAGGTAGCAGCTTAGTTAGACTTGGACCTCACCATAGCACAACAAGAGAGGTTGCTCCAACTCAATGGTTGAGATGAATTTAGGCTACAATCTCTCCTACACATTGAAGTAATCTAGCTACAAAGGAAGATTTGGCATGACAAACTCATTAGAGAGAATACTTTTCAAGAAAGTGATTGGGCCCTGCTATATGATTCATGATTCAAGGATTTCAAAAGAAAAATCATGACAAGATGGTTGAGCCCTTATCTGGTGGAAATATGTTATGAGAATGGGTCTTTTCAAATTAGAACAATTGATGAGGAAGGCATTCCCTTACTTGTTAATGGTCACAAGTTGAAGTTATACAAAATACCTTTGTCCAAGGAAGAGTTTATTAATTCCATCAGCGAAGAATTGAATTTGATTGGGAGGATCATAGCCCTCAATCCACCAGGATTTTGAAAAAAAAAGAGGCCTATATGAAAACCTCCATGAGGCATCTGAGGCCAACTCTTGGTTGAAAACCTCTATGAGGAAACCCAAGAGAAAAAAAATAACAGAGAACAACTCTTGGGTTGAAAACCTCTTTGAGGCAACCCAAGAGAAAAAAAATAACAGAGAAAATAATATATAAAATAAACATATCCCCAAGTGAAAACCTCCTCTGAGATGCCTAGGGTAGGCATGCAGGCTGAAAAACCTCTCTAGAGGTAGTATGCATGTCTAAAAAAAAACAAAAACAACAACAACAAAAGGAAAAAAAAAAGTGAAAAGAAAAAAACACGAGGAATTCTTACATCAATTCTGTTAACTTTTCTTTTTGAAGGACTCTAGACAATCAAAGGGACAGTCGTTACAGTATAGAGTGCACAACATATTTATCCATTTTTAGCAGCCATCCACTGCATTCTCATCCTAATTCATCCAACTCCCTACCTCTCTCCATCATCTAGCAAGAAATTGAACCATGTTTTTCTTTCTTATTGCATTTCTACAAGAGCAACCTGAAGTCCTACAAGAGCAACCTAAAATGCTATAGGAGGGAGATCCACTTGGAAAAAGGGAACAAAAGGTCATGTTTCCCTTGGGAAATGTTTGGATAGGTCCCCAAAATTCTTCCATCACTCATCCACCCCATTCAGCCAAATTCATTTTCAAAATGCCACTTCTACCATACATAAAAAAAAAAAACGCAGAGAAAAAGGACTCTACCTTCACCTTTTTAACCACTTTCACCACCCTCTAATGATTTTAATATTGTCCTTAGATCCACTATGATTTTTCCTAATCCATGAATTCAATGTGAGGTCTTGAGGGGGAACTAAGTGACTACTACAAGAAGGAGATCAGCCATGTAGAATATTGCATAGTTCCAACAAGATCTTGAACTAGATTTTTTTTACAACTCCAAAGTAGAAGATCTAACCACCCTGAGGCATCATGAGGCCATTTCTGAAGCTTATAAAGGTCACAACATCGCTGAAGAGAAGATGTAAGGTCATATATCTACTCCAACAACAAAAAATCAAACATTGAAAGGAGGCCAGCATGGAAGAAATATTTCATCAATCGACTACATAATCATGTTGTGAAGACTTGTGCATAAGTAAACAAGGAAAGTTAACACCTCTAGGGGTCAGTTAATCATTCATCAACTTAGTAGCAGCCTACATGCATCTCTAGCACTTCAAAATCATAGGTACGCTCAGGTATGACACCCCTCACCTCTTCCCTATGCACATAATGGTAAAAAAAGATGTGTTTAATGACCAAGAATGGAGTTTTTATGGGTTGGAGGTGGCCAATAAACTTGGCCACCTCCAATTAGTAAAATACAATTCACTCAACCACCCATGCAACATGGAAAACTCAAATTAAGTAGGGTGATGATTATAAGGAGTGGGGTAAACTGTTAAAAAATGAAATTCATGCAAGAACCAAGTCATCAAAGCACTCTAAGCCATCACCACAAAAGGGAATAAAAGTATGAGGCTCAATTCCATTCGCACAATTTCTCATATCTAGAAAATAGTTGGAGACACCCATCAAGATATTGAAGGATGATCTAGATGCTACCAAATTCTACCTAGGATTCCACCGAACTGCTGGCTGAGTTTGTAGGTGCTATAGGAGGTGTTACAGGAAGATCTGAATTCCTACAAGAGCACAAAAAAGAAGCTACAGGAGCATAGAAAATAAGCTATATGGATGAATTAAGGGGAGAAAGGGAGCCAAAACAACTAGAAGTTTTCCTCGGACCCTCATGCACATCAAAGATTCATCCTGGAAAGGCTAAGTGGCCTCCTCCCTCTCTAATTTCCATACACCTGCATGAATAATTCTACTTAAATCGGGAACCCTGTAGCAACCATTGTGCAGTAATTTCCTTTGAAAAATTATCATATAAGAAGGAAAGTTAGGGATAGGGAAAAAAAATTCATAGTAAAAGTTGTCATCCTTCTCCTCCTTTGTCAAAAACAGAACCATCCATTATCTCTACACCTAAGACTGCTCTAAGGAAAATATTGAAAATGCACCTAATATAACCTAGAGAAGGAGCAGTAGAAGAAATGGGAGGAGTTTTCAATAGAAGGGAACCCATAGACACAAAAATAATCTATCAGCATCCCCCTGTTATGGAAATTTTTCTGAGACATCAATGGTCAGGATCTTTTGAGCAATTAAAGGGTTATGATGATGATATAACTCAAGATTTTTCCCTGTACCTCATTTATCAGAGAGAAAATAGTGCCACTATTGTTATTAGAGGAATTTCAATCCATTTGATCATAGATGTCATAACAAGAGTAACTACCACACCCTTAGGAGTTCGATGGAGTAAGGAGGATAAGGAAATAGGTGTTACAACCAGGAAAAATGTGTTTCTTTATAGAGAGAAGTTTGTGAAAGACAAAAATGGAGTAAGAAGAGAAATCCTCCCTTACCCTTGGGATGAATTAGTCTATCACATCCTCAAGTACATATTCTATGAGGGGAGGTTGAGCATTATCTATGCATATCAATTTAGGTTTCTCTATGAGCTCATGTTCCAGGAAAAAATACCAATTCCAAACAGACTCAATGTCCCACATTTCCTCTTACATTCCATCATTGAAATGAGCCAGAAAGTGGGGTAATGGAAGCACTAGCACCTTTCCAATCATGACGTCATCAAACTAACTTTCATGGATATCTTAACCCACCTAAGGAACCCTCTATTATGGACTGAATTTGTAGACATGGACAAGAAGGTTTTCATTGAAACACAAGCCCTCACCTCCACATAGCAAGAAGAAACACCAGCCTCTAGTACTTGGGGTAGGGAAGAGAAGGAAGAAGAAAATGAGAAATTAGAAATAGATGAAAAAGAGGAAGAGAAACAAAAAGTAGAGGAAGAGAACCCTAAGGTGCCCTCCAAATCTCAAGGGATGGAAAGACAAGGGAAACAAATGAACCCCTCACCAAGAAACACGGATCTATAGGTGGTTTCCACATTGTCCACACTTGGCACACTAGTCAAGCCCAAAAGGAGGCAGCCAAGGCATGGCCCTTTGTACTTTAGAACAAGGAAGATGCAAGGGAAGCCTTAGCCTCCTTCAAAGGTCCCTATCACCATTGAGGAATCAGCAAGGAAAAGACGAGAAGTGGGACCAAGTGAGAGGAATGTTGAAGTTACCTCTCCCAAAGCCAAGAGTAGACAACATGTTCCACCCATAAGGATTCCCACCACTAGAGAAATCACATATAAGAGGCTCAAATCACAAGTTTCCCAATTAAAAGAAAAAAACATAGGAGCTACAGGAGAAACAAAGACTGCTACAAGAGAAATAGGGGTTGTTATAGGAGAAAAAGGAGATGCTACAATAAGAGGCAACCACATCAAAAGGAAAAGAAGAAGCTCCCCAAGAGTTCCAGGAGCCTGATCCATTACATAACCTTGAATCCTACTACAAATTTTTTGAAGGAGGTAGGATTATACTGGAGAAATTTATTATACCACTCTTATTTGAGTTGGAAAAGGAAAGAGGAAAGACTCATAGACAGGTGCAAATTGCAGAATATAAGAAGGTAGAAGATGTTGGCCTCATGCAAGAGAACATGAATGAAATGAGCCAAGAATTTAATAACTTAAGGCTAAGGGAGTCAGTCACGAGAGAGCGTCTATAGACAGAAAATAGAAGGCCAAGATAACTTGCAAGAAAAAAAGGTGCAACTTGCCACTGTGCCAAATTTATCCATGGAAGCCATACAATGCAGGAAGCCTCCAAATCCTACATTATCTTCCTCAAGAAGCAGTGGCTATAGTTATAGATAAATACATTATAACATTATGGCTCCCTACCTTTTCAAGACTACATAAAGTTCATTGGCTTTTGCAAAAAGGCAAGTGTTTAGGATAGAGAAAAACTAGATGAGTTTTACATGCACAATATGATCCTCAGAGACATGAACTTCTAGGATTCTAACTCAATATTCAGGGACATGAAACTAATGGAATTAGCCTCTTGGTTTACCATGAGGAAAAAAGATCTGAAGAAGTAAATAGGGTGATGGAAAAAGAGGAGAAGGATCCCTTATACATAATAACAGAATTAGTGAGCCCAAGGCTATCATCAGTAACCACAACCTCATCTCCACTAATCCTAAATTGTTACCTCAGTATATGGCAGCCCAAGAATAAACTATCCTCCATTTTAAGGAAACCTTTAGGGTTTTGGGGACAGAAAGTTTTTAGGCTTTCCAAAGAAGATGGCATGCCCTACCTCACAGTTTGAAAATCAGAATGTATCACTCTCAAGAAGGACTAAGGAATTCCTTGGAGAGAACCCCACTATAGAAGAGAATCATGCAAAGGTTGAAGATCAAGTGGATAGGACTCAAACTCAATCATTCCTTATTGTTGGTCCTATAGGAAAGAAGAAACCAGGAAAAAGATCAAAAGGAATGGATAGACATAGAAGCAAATGCAGGTTTCTATCTATAGGAAGGCACACCATCTAAGATGCCTTGGGATATTAGAGAGGCCACCAGGGCCATGAATGAACTTCACAATAGTGACTGAGTTTCTCAGAGGGTGAGAAACACCTTTAGTAAGGAGGTGATGATGGTTCCCATCAATAGGTATAATTTGAGGCTCATTGTGTTATCCTCCAACCCTTAAAACTCTCCTTTTCTCACATTAATTTTCAGTTTTTAACCATAATATGCTTGTTAAAAATACTAAAGGGTGATTGTCATATTTCATGGCATAATGTGATTAATATGCAGGAAAAAAAAAAGTATTTTAAGAGATATTTGCTATGTAGCGTTGATTGGAGACATCTAGAGAGAATATCGGGGGGCTTTTACACTGTATTAACTCCCCAACTCAATTTGAGATCAAATATTCCTCACCAATAGCTTGAATTCACTACCAGCTAAGGAAATAAAATGCATGTGAATATCCAAGGGAACCAGATTCACCAATCTCGATATTTTGGAGGAATCACTCTTCTTTTCAAGGGAGTTTCCCTCAGCTAATTTTTGTATAAATAAAGAAGCCTAAAGGCTCATTAGGATTCAAATTTTTGTGGAAGATAGGAGTAGCTACTAAGAGCCTCGTGCTTGATACTTTTATTTTCATCGTTAATATGAAGTATGTGACTCTTATTTTTTTCTGATGAGAAATTCATTGTTGGCCTCCATCTCAGTTAGTTTTGGAGGTTTGAAACCCTTGGGTTTGGGCCCAACCCAATAGCTTTAGTACCTCTCTTGTATTATTTCCTTGTTCTTGTTCAATTCCTTGTAATTGTTTTCTTTTTTAAGTAGGAATTTTATCACAATACCTCTTGTTGCAGGTTTACCTATCACCTCTCTTGTGGGAAGAGTGGTTGGAAGATCTACGACAATAACCCAAAAATATGTGTTTATGATTTCTTGGAAATTGTTAACTGTTGGATTGTAATACTTTTGCATGCTTGGTTTTTGCAACTTAGAAGTTAGTAGCATTGAATTGGAAATTAGATTTATGTTGTAGGGTAGAGTAGATTTTAATAAAATTAAAATCATCCTTTCCATGTTAATTTATTTTGTTGTGATATTAATAATTTGATGCATATGTTTGAATGGTATGCAAGGATTTTTGTTGACTAGAAGGGTGGGAACACTCTTCCACGTTTATCTAGATCATTCCATCTCTCTCTTGGACACTTCACATTTCTTTCAAACCCTTCCACCGAGATCACTCTTCCAGGGTAAATCAAGGACACCCTGGGCATAAATTTTGGTCCAAGATAGGCCTTTGAGGGGTACTAACATTGGCTAAGGGGCTTCCACACCCTTGATTAACCTTCCTTCACCTCCAAGATACCACTATTGTCCTAAAAAATCTCTTGAACACCCTCCTATAGAAAAACAAGGCCTTTTGTAGCACTTCCTATTGCATTCATGTAACATTTCTTACTTCAACCATATTTTCTCTAAAATTTGACTCTCTTACTTTTAAGTTGAACAATGGCCCCCAAGATTTGATTTCATGATTAAGGGAGACTCTAAGACCACTCCAACCTTATCCTTTCCTCACTGCAAACATAAGACGATAAGTAGAATTAGACTTAACATTTTTTTCATAGATATGTTGAAAATTAAATCCTCACTTTTAAACAAGTTTCAAATAAATAAATGATTCATGCAAGTAGGTTATTGATTTGATTAAGTGTGTAACTAGAGTAGCATAGTTTATTTTTGTAACTAGTCTAGCATGTCCCTTTCATGAAATTTAAATTAGCATTTACATTTAATGAATGGAATTTTTATTTTTGTAGTTAGAAGCGTGTTCATCTCCTTGCAATAGTGATATGCTTTCATAAGAAATTATATTTGTAGTTAGTTGAAGAAGTGGTCTCTGAGTACCTTGATTTGATCTAATGACTGAGGGTGACATGAGTAGAACCTAAATAGTGGTGCATATAGAACTTTCACCTCTAAGTTTATATGAACCTCAGGTTGATAATTTAAGTTGAGAAGCCTTGGGAGTTGCAACATCCTTGGTGCAATACTAGGGCTCATCAATGTCGCCAAGTGTTGTTGGTGCTACAACACCCTCCAAAATTTCCCTACATTCTAATTTTGGAGACTACTTCATGGTCATATCATGTGTATCCTTTTCGTCAAGTGTGTTTTTCTATTGTTTCAAATGCCTTGAATGTTATTAAGTGTTATTAAGTGTTTTTGCATTGATTTGAATAACATTATATGCATTCCTTAGTCACAACACCTTTCTTGTCATAAAATGACACTTTTGGGTCGCAATCGCACACACTTCACCATTTGTACTTTGGGAATGTGCATAAAGTGGTGTTTTGATGTGTATTCATTATTGGTTATGTTTTTCTAAGTATTCTAAATGAGTAAGCATGCGCCACACTTATTTTTATGTCCAGAACTCATCTTGTTCACTCCTTGACAAATCATCCACACTTGGACAAATTTATGTTGAAAAGTGAGCCCATTAAGGCCAAGAGCGCATGAGTGCACTTTGAAGCCTTAATGGGAGACCCTTCATTTCTCAAAAGTGTGCCTTGTGCCATCGTTGAGGGTTCGGCATGATCCCAAAGCATGAATACCCTTCCTCACCTGTTATAGACATATTTTGGCACTGCAACCCCAATCATATATGTCCATAAACCAAGGGCTTCTGAGTCCCTAAAATTGTTGTTTCACACCCTAAATGAACAAGGTCAACTAATTACATCATCTCCCATAAGTTCTCCACAGAAAACTGCTCAGAACTATTCAAAACTGGACCATACAAACTGCTCAGTGCAAAGGGTGTGATGCATCTCACCTGCCACATGCAAAAAGTGTGATGCATACTAAAAATCCCTTCTGTAGGGTGTGATGGGCGAGAGTATACAAATGGCAGAGACAGTTTGCAAAGTGGATGATCATGGAATCTTCCAGAAACTTCTCCTGTGACACTTGCCTCTCTGAATTCGCCCAGGGATGAGTAAGAGATCATGAATCTCCAAGTGGAATCAAGAACTATCAGAGAGAGGACACTAATCAAAATCCCAGAAGCTGACAAACCCCCCTGCAATCATCTATATATGGATCCCTCATCACAGAGATCCAAGGATGGAATCTTGTATGTTGTAAGGAAGTGTTGTTGGTTTCCTAGTGCAATATCATAGTGTTGGGTGATATAAGATTTTCATGAGGTGAAGAAGGGATTTCATGCTGAGAGGATGATGTTGGGTCAGAACAATTGGTTATAATATTCTTTGCTATTCTTGATATTAATAAATCTATTCAAGTTTTCCTCCACATTCTTGTATGTTTGATGATATATGCATTTGTGTGGTCAATACATATCTGGTCCTGTATTGCTTATGATTGTAGATCTCTGTT